>PVKH010002449.1:0-27135 GCA_004027955.1 Chaetophractus vellerosus
AACCAGTGCTAAGAACAGAGAGGACAGAAAGCAGGATTGAGAATGGAAAAAAATATGTTTACAAGCTCCAACTGAGGAAATAAGGAGAAGAATGTTGATTTTGTTCAGTTTTAATAACAGGAGAGAGTTGTTTGATGTGGCACCGACTATTTAATGCCCTGCAGAATCCCAAATTTATGCCATCCATCTCCTCTGACAAGGGGATTATTCCAATCTCCGTGTTGGGGGGAAAAAAAGAGAACACAAAATGTTTTCTATGAACTAGGCTTTTTTTTTTTTTTTTAACTTTTTCCTTGATAAATCTTCTGCATTTGGGTTCTTTCTGTTCCAATTAAAATAGTTGCTTGAGTTCAGTTCGTGGGTATAATAACTAGGATTTCTTTCAAAGCTCCATTCCTAATTAAAAGCTGCATTTACAGAGAAAGGGTTTTACATACTTATGTATTACCTTATTCAATCCAAGCAAATTGCTTCCCTATGTAAACTTCTGAATAGTTTCATTTCTTCAAACATTGAAAGCCATTCTAATGTAGATTTTGCATTAATTTGGGGAAAGAAAATGGAGCATACCCTAAGTGGAGTTAGTATTTCTAGAATTAATTATTTTGTAAATTTATAAAAATACACATGTATGTATAAATGTGTGTGTGTGTATGTTACTATCTCCATAAACACAGTGGATTCTGAAACCTTTTAGTTATCCAGAAAATATATGCAAATAATTCTCCTTTTAAGTATTTTTTTCCTTCTGAGGAAAAGAGGTTTGGAATTGGGGAAGAAATAGGATATAATGATAACAGCACATTTGAATAACATATGCCCAACTCTTTACCTTTACTAAACCCATTTTTCCCATTTGACAGATGAGGGCATTAAGGCACAGAGAGGATAAGTAACTTAGCCAGGACCACACAGCTTATATGGAGAGAGAGAAGATTCAAACCCAGGCAGTGGGTGGTCAGGAAACTCTCTTACTTCCTCCTGCACTCTAGCACCAGGATGGTCTCATGGAGAGAAGTTGTCTTTAGAGGCAGACAAATCAGGGGTCAGAATGTGACTGTGTCCCTTGCTGGCTGTTTAAATGTGGGATCAGCCCCTTGGCCTCTCTGCTTTTGAGTTTTTTTCTCATGGATTAAAATGCAGCAATCTTGCCTATACCCTTGGGTCTGGGAAGGAGGTCAAATTTGGGTTAACCTTTGTGCAAGAATCTTTTATCCCTTTTCTATGCAGATGGGCTCTAGAGATTTAATTAAAATCTATCATAGCTAACCCTCTCTCCTCCTCCTTGATGGGGTCTCTGGCTTGATGATGACTTGTGGTAACCGTGGGTGTAATGAACATTTTAACAGTCCAGCAGGAACCATCTGAAGCCTTGTTTCTACATGTCACGTGGAGCTCATTCTACTCATATGTCTTGTTAGAGGGAAACTGCCTGAGGCCATCACAGCTAGACTTGCTCATAGAGTGGGTTCAAAAAATAAGCATGGCCTTTAATGCATGTAATCACATTTGTTTTACTTTCTTAAAAAATACATTGGCACAGGAATTTTTTTAGGAGGCTCTATGGTTGGGTGTAACTGGGAGTTGACAGTATTGGATACCAGCCCAAATCACTGTTCAGAGCCCATCCCAATCTGCCATTTGATGTGGCATCCCACAATCGTTCCTGCAGGTCTTATTCTTTACAATGCTCTCATGAATTCCTATTGCGTATTATCTAGTGGTAATGTTCTGTTGGGACTTTTAAAAAAAAAAACAATGTTCCCCTCTTTGACATCCAAAAATCCTTTCCAAGAACTTCAAACAAGTTCAAAGAGGAATCTAGAAAGCACCAACTCTGACAAATCCTGATATAAATTATTAATCTAGTATGATATAAAAATTCAGTCAATAAACTCCAAAAAAATGTTTGATAAACAAACTGTGATATATATCCTCAATGGAACACTAGCCATTGTACATGCAGCAACGTGGATGAACCTTGAAAATGTCATGTTGAGTGTAATAAGCCAGATACAAAAGGATAAATATTGTATGATATCACTTATATGAATGAATTGGAATAAGTAAATCCACAGGGTCATAAATTAGAATACAGGTTACCAGAGGCAGGGGTGGGGGTGGGGAACGGGGAGCTAGTGCTTAATTGGTATAGAGTTTCTGTTTGGAATGGTGAAAAAGTTTTGTTAATGGATGATGGTGAAGGTAATACAACATTGTGAACGTAATTAACACCATTGAATATACTTGAAAATGGTTAAAATGGGAACTTTTAGGTTGTATATATGTTACCAGAAGTAAAATAATAAAACATGGACCTGTAAAACACAAAGAGAGAAGCCTAATGTGAACTATGGACTATAGTTAATAGTACAATAAAAATAATATTGTTTCATCGGTTGTAACAAAGGTACCACACTAATGCGAAGAGTTAATAATAGGGAAAACTGTGTGTGTTGGGGGCAAGATACACGAGAACTCTGAATTTTTTGCATCATTGTTCTGTAAATCTACAACTGCTCTAAAAAAAAAAAAAGAAATAAAAAACACCATAGTTGGAGTTTTGTTGACTAATTTAAGTAAAATAACTTAAAGGGAAATGTGGTCTATCCTTCCACCCCTGACCAAATTCACAGAGATAGCGTCGGAAACAATGGGTATTTGAAAAGTAGTATGCTATTGGAAATGGAGGCAATTAGGCATGGCTCTATAAACAAACAAAAAAGACAAATGAAAAAGAATAGTTAAAGAAATCAATTTCAGAAAGGCAAAGATAGAAATGTAAGCCTAAAATGTTCAGTGTGCTTCACTCTCCTGGCAGAAAAAGCCTCGGGTAGAAAGTTTCTGAAGGACCATGAAAATTAGATTAGATGGCTTCAAAGACTTATTCCCCCAAAGTCTGTACTTGTCTCTCTGCCCATGGCTAGACAAGACCTTCCCTAGCATATAGCCTGAATGTGATACACAGTTGCATTGTTATGGGTGATTATCTTTTATATCTAACTAGCTTTCATTCAGCAATCCTGCAAATTCCTGAAAACAAGCAAACAAAATTCTTGTACAAGTGCCCCTCAAATTTTAAAAATGTGGTTTACTTCTAAAAAACAAACACTTTCATGTTTATTTCACATTAACATCACTTATACACAACGAATTTATTCTCTCGCCTATGAATTGACAAGCAACATTTTGAGCAATCTCATAGAAGTCCTACATGAAGCAATTAGTTCAGTTTAAATATTATCACCATTTGTGCTGGTGCAAAACTATTTGTGCAATCAGTTGAATGTTGTATTTTATTGGCCCTTAAAGTGATAATAATGATAAGTCTGATAAATGTGGTACAATTGAAAGAAAGGTGGCAACTATTAGATTATGCCAAAAGTCGAGAATCTTTAGCCGGTCAACTGTGCACATTTGTGACAGGCAAGAATAAAATAAAAATAAAAATTCACTTATGAAATGCTGAGACTATCATCACAACTTCTGTCTAAAGGGTGAGGGGGTCATTAAGTATTGTAAAAATTGTTTTTGTCTGTCTGTTTTTAGTCCTCAGGCTACAGAGCTCTCCTTTATAACCTATGTAGCAGTTTGGCATTGTTTATGAATTCCAGAAAAAGATACTGGATTATGTTTGTAAGCTGGTCTGTTCTTCTGGGCATATTAGATTTTATTAGATTCATAGGTTTCACTTTTACTTGATTAAATAATGATTAAGGCTTTGATTGGGCCAACATCAGTAGGACGTTGAGTCCCCCGTTCCTTTGGTGGGCGAGAACTCACAGAGAAACCACACTGCAGAGAAGGCATGTGGGAATTTTGATATTGGAGCCCTGGGAAGTAAACACACAGAGAAGCAGAAATGTGAAGAAGGAGAGAAGACTACATTAGACATGGCAGAGGCACCAGGAAGTGAGTCAAGCCATTCTCCTGATAGTCTACTGTTGGCCTTATGGAGAGAGCAAAGCAGCTGAACCCAGAGAGGAACAAGCCCCAGGAAGAGAGGAACCCAGGAAGCCTGAACCTTGGCAAACATCAGCCGCCATCTTGCTCCAACACGTGGCAACAGACTTTGGTGAGGGAAGTAACTTATGGTTTATGGTCTGGTAACTGTAAGCTTCTACCCCAAATAAATACCCTTTATACAAGCCGACAGATTTCTGGTATTTTGTATCAGCACCCCTTTGGCTGACTAATACAACCTATGAATCTATTGTTAGATTTTCACACATTGAGTTTTGGACTCAGGGATGGCATCGGGATGTCTGTGACTGGCAGGCACAACCACTAACCCATGAAGTTCTTCCTTATTTCTGAGGCTCCCATCCCTTTAGCTGCTTGCAGCATCTTAACCCACCTGTGTATACTGTGACAGGCTGGCCTGAGAGTCAGCCATGTACTCGTAGTATTTTACGAGATTTTCTGCTCAAAAATCAATTGCAAAATCTCATTCTTGCTTGTATGCATTTTGGTGTCCTGACAGATTCTATCTGATACCTGTGTTAGAGTCGTCTCAAGCAGACTCCTGAACTCATTCATGCAGAGGTCAGCAAACTTTTTCTGTCAAGGACTGGATAGTCCTTGACAGAAATGTTTTCAGTTTTGTGGGCCCCATGAAAACAGCCTTAGACAATTTGAAATGAATGGGCATGGCTGTGCTTCAATAAACCTTTATTCACAAAAACAAGCTCCGTGGTGGCAGGTGAGATCTGCCTTAAAGGCTGTAGTTTGCCAACCTCTGTTAATAATAATGCTTTCTTGTTTTCACTCTCTCTCCCATTGTACGATTTGAGAGTCCACATCTTGTCAAGGTCTAGCCTTTCTTGAGCACTAGCTATTCCAGACTCTTACACTTGCTTTCTGTGGCCTTAAAATTGCCAAGTTCTGTGTCAGGCATACAGAAAGTGAGAAAAACATGCCTGGGAGTGAGCAAGGGGATATACTAGAATACGTTCAACAACAATAATCGCAGTAGTGACTGTTATTGGGCACTCACTATATGCTCTACCATTTGCTAAGTGCTTTCCATCCCTTATGTCATTTAGCCTGCCCAACATTCTTTGGAAATACATATTGTTAGGGCCCCTGTTTATAGATGACACACATGAGGCTTTCTCAAAGTTATATCTTAAAAAGTGGTCAGAGGTGGGATTAGAATCCATGCCCGCTTTATCTCAGAGGCTATAGCAGGATCGCAACCCAATTCTTCAAGGCTCTTTTGCATAATCTTCATGCTAATAATAGTTCATTTGGATAACTTTTACAGTACTAAATGTACTGTATATACATTAAAGATATAATTTTCAAATATAGTTTTCATTTGATTATAGTAGCACTCCACATGTGGGCAGATGAGAAAATTCATGCTCTTTCATTTGAGATGAGGAAATGGGAATTCTGAAAGGTTTAGTATATTGCCTGAGGTCAAAGAGCCAGTAGGTATCAGAGCCAGAACCCGAAAACTGTCTTTCGACTTCTAATCAATTGTCAGCCACCCCTAACTTTCATTCTTTTTTTTTTTTTTTTTTTTTAGATTTATTTATTTTATTACATATCTCCCCTTCCCCCCCGCTGCGGCGACACGCCGAGATTGGTCACTGCGCAGGCGCGGCTTTCCCCGCTTGTGGGCGGTCTCTGCGTCTGATCACGGCCGGCTTTCAGTTCGTGGGTGGCTGGCTGCGCTCCATCCGCGGGCGACCTGCCCTGCCCGTGGCGGCTCTTGCCATGTCCATGGCAGCTTCTTGCCCTGCCCACGGCAGCTCCGGCCCGCCCATGGCGGCTTGCCCTTCTCAAGGTGGTCTGCCCGCTAGGAGAGGTCCCCGGGAAGCGAACCCGGGGCCTCCCATGTGGTATGCCGGCGCCCTATCCACTGGGCTATCGAGTCGGCCCCCTTAATTTCATTTTAAATCTTTCTTTCCTTGCTGTGCAACCAAGGTACCATGGTAGGGGTGAGATGTGCTATTTAATTTTAGCTCTTTTTCCTCTAGCCTGAGTCTTGCTTTCTCACCTATGTCCACAGACAGAGACTATGAGGTAGTCTGTATGCAAGCAAACCAAAACTGAATTCCACAACCTAAAAAAGTCAGTCTTGAGTCATAGCCATATTACCTATTTTCAAGCCAAAAATGACCAGCCATCCAGCCAAGCTTTTTATCTGGGAAAGGGAGAAGAATGGGCTCATCATTTAGCACAATGAGACATAGAGCACAGTTGTGACTTTAATTTTAGCTAACTTATGAGCCTTCAAAGAACAGCAATATTGTAGTCTGATCATATGCCCTTTTGAATGTAAAACTTGGATTTGGCTGAAAGAAAGAACAGGGCATAAGGCAATGTGTATTAAGCATGATTTAATATCTACTAGGTTTGGTTATCAGTACTTATACTAGTTCCAGACAGACTCTCCCATTTAAATATAAAGTACTAAGACATATTCCTTTATTATTAATATTATAGTTGTTCTTTGGTCTTTTCAAATTCATTATGTTTGATAAGACTCATGCAGTCAAGGACATCTGGCTGTTTGCGTTTTTCATTTTCTCAGCACATAAAAAGCCCAGGAGAAAATGGGTCTTAATCCCTGATGAGCCTCCTTGGGTGCCTTGGAGAGGATGTCTTAGGTTTTTCTCACTGTATAGATAAGGTTTACTCATGATACCTATTTTCATCAATACCAATTGATTCCTTTGTAAAGTGAGGTGAGGTCTTCCACTAAACTTCATGACAGTTTAATCTACATGCTTTTAGATGACTCTTTAGTTTCCTTTAAAATTCAGGCTTTTGAGTAACAAAGCAGAAATTGTTCCCAAAAAGCCCTATTCAGCATATTCTTGTCTACAGACACAGATTATTAATAAAATTTGCACACACCATTTTAAAAGGGAATCAGACATACTCTTTCTGGTGAATGCTATAGGGAACATATGGGACCAGCTCAATGACCATATACAGAGTTTGAATAATTTGTTTGTGTTTTTCCTTTTTATTAAAAATAATGCACATGATTTACTATTCTAAATGTACTCTCCTATACCGTCCAATTCACCAGGGTGGATTCCCTTGGAGATGAATTTATATGCTATTTAAGTACCATTGATATTATCAAATGATGTCAGATTTAATTAGTAAAAAGCAGATTTTACAAACATTGACCTCGGTTCAGGGGAAATGAAAAAAAATGAAGATTAGGAGATAACAATTGATGGATGGGAACATTATTCTATTTGAGAAAACGAAAAACGGTAAAGCATTTAGAAATTGAATTCATGACCTGCAAAACAAGATCAAATTAAAAACTGTCAGACTGGTGAAAAATCCCAGAATGTGTGAAGGCAGGAGAACATTCTAGTTCTGAAATGTAAATGAGGATTGTTAGAAATGTCTGAACTGAAAGCTGGTTTTCTTGTTGGGAAAGAGAGAGAGAAAACAACAACAACAACAACCAAACAAACAACATTTAAAGAAGAGAAATAGTAGGTAGATATATCTGGGTCCTGAATTGGTAGTAACATTGGAATTGAAATATTGTACTAGTAATGGCATAAAATAGGTTAGTTATATATTTCTTGAGGAAAAGGGTCGATCTACCTTTGTAATGTAAAAAGAAGTTTTAAGATGGTTTAACCAGTGATTGTATAAGGTGTAATATAACCTAACACACATATTGAAGAAATATAGGGATCTTAAAAATAAATTTGGAAAATGATCAGGGCTAATAAAAACTTAGTGTTAATTTATGTTCAATGAATGTGAATATAAATTAGGCACAATTTTTTGAGGTTTGAGGAAAAATATGAAAATATGGTAATAATACTACTTTGGATTTTTGGACTGCTAGAGAATCCTAGTATAATACAATTTTCCTGAGCTATAATTTACCTTTTTGTACTTCAAAGTTAATACAGAAGTTGGATTATTGAAAATATCATAGCAGAGACCTAAGGACATAAACCACAACTAAGAAGGCAAATTATCTTAATTTACCAATCGCAAAGGGATATGAAAATAAAGTAAATATATTCTTCACACTAGTGAATTTGAAAAGATGAACACAATTGTATGGAATATTGAGCTCCTATTAGTCAATTGGCATTGTGGGTTGAAGGATGGTCCCTCAAAAGATATGTCAACATCCTTATCCCTAGAGCCTATGAATTTTACATTATTTGGGGAAGAAAGGTCTTTGCAGATGTAATTCAATTAAGGATCTTGAGACAAGGGGGTCATCCTGGATTATCTGGGCAGGCCTTAAATACAATGGCAAGTGTCCTTATAAGACACAGAAGAGGAGGAAGTACAGGGGTGAGAAGAAGCCTAGGTGACTACAGAGGCAGAGATTAGACAGCCACCAAAAGCTGGAAGAGACAAAGACAAAGACAGATTCTGGCGTAGAGCCTCCAGAGGGAGCGCAACTCTGCTGATGCCTCGATTTGAGACTTCTGCTTTCCAGAACTGTGGCAGAATAAATTTCTGTTGTTTTAAGCCATCAGCTGTGTGGTCGTTTGTTATAGCAACCCTAGGAAACTCATACAGATCATCATGACAACAGTGTAATTTGTTTATAAAATGCATTTATACTTTTAAACATCTCATTTTATAATTCATCAGAGATAATTATTTTATAATTCATGTTATGAATGAGGATCCTTAGTCTTAGCAAATTTCATTGAGTCATTAATTTAAGTAATATTTATTGAACATTTCCTGTATGCCAGGGTTTCTATCAGATGCTGGAGATATAAAAGTGAAATTCTGTTCTGATGGAATATATATGTAGTATGAAGCAGATATTAGTGAACTAATCACACAAATGTTTGTATAATTACAAACTAAGAAGATGTAATAAGGAAAAGGAACATATCTCTATTTAAACAATTGATGGAAAACAAACCCAGTTTGCACAACCAGAGAAAGCCTCACTGAGAAAATAATTCTTATTCTGATACATGAAGGAAGAGTCAGACCTAATAAGGTAAAGAATGAGTATGGTGGAATGGAAATGAAGTACCTTCCAGGCAGAGGTGGGGAAAGCATGTGCAAAGGCCCTGTGGTGGGAATGACCACAGCACAAGTTCTTTGCTTGAAAAGTTCTTGTTCATCTATCAAGTCCCACATCCGATGTTGCTTCTTTTGAGAGGTTTCCTTCCCCAAACTGCCCAGGCTAATGCATTTGATCCCCTATCTGTTCTCTCAAAACATTAGGCTCACAGTATTAGCACTACTATCAAATTTGAGTGTATTTATTATTTTAGATATTAGGTCCTCCAAGTGACCATAAACTCAACTTGAAAATATTCCTCCGAGCTGACCACCTCAGTTGCCCACTCAGCAGTGTACAGCACAACGTGTAGCGTAGATAGGTTCTAAATAAATACCTAGGAAAACAGTGAATGTATGAATTAATCCAGGAACTGTATGGGAGCCTACCTTATCTTGTAATGTCAAAGTAGTATATATCCAAATGAACAGGCTTCTTTTTTAAAAAAAATTAAGAAAGGTCATTTAATAAGAAAGCTTTTTAGACAAATTGAAAACACAGGTGTTTAGATGGTAAGTGCATAATATGATAAGTTGTTCTAAGGAAATAACCAAAGCAAATGTGATCTAGGCAATGATTATTATGCACCACCTGAAAGGCAAAAACAAATGTCTTAAAATCTTAAGAAGTATATTTAAATTTAACTTTCACAACTAAAACCTGGGTTATTGTCCTATTGTTCTTTAGAATGGAGAACAATTTATAAATGTTATAGTAAGGCTGAAAAACATGTTGATTTATCTTTCTTGTTAATAATTTACTAAGAGAGTATGATGTATCTTTCTTTCTATCCTAAACATTGTTTTTTTCCCCTATATAACAAGGCAATTTATACCCAGAGTGGTAGAGAAAAATACCCCAGAAGATTGGAACAACAGCTATCTTCTGCTTGTCCACTGAGACTGTGTTGGATATTGATTCTGGAATGTGTGGAACAGTATTGTTTTTCTAACTATTGCAGCCTCTTTCATTTTAGTTTTAGTAAACAAGTCAATATTTCACCACTTATATATTTCCCCCCAAATAGTTTTCTTATGAAGTAGAAATAATGGAGTTCTGAGCTACCAAAAGAATTTTAGTAACCAGATAAGAAAAGACTACTTGTGTTACTTACTAGGAATTGAAGCTCTGTTGTGCCCCACAAAAGATTCAATGGTCTCCCAAAGGTGCAGGCTAATCTTAACCCTGTCCAGCATGACAACCATTCAATGTTTTACGTAGGAGGAAAATGACTTAGGGGATAGGAGGTGTCTTTGTTTGTCAGGGCTCTTGTAACCAAGTACAAGACTAATTGGCTTAAACAGCAGGAATTTATTGCCCCATCTTTAGGAGGCCCTAAGTCCCAAATCAAGGTGTTGGCAGGACCATCTTTCTCTAAAGTTGGTCGCATTCAAGGTGGTGGCTTGCAGGCACTCCATAACTCAATCTCTGCCTCTGTCACACGGCTATCTTTCTCCCTGTCTTCTCCTTACTCCTTCTCCTCACTGTATTCCAAATTTCCTCTGTTTATAAGGACTCCGATCATATTGTATTCAGGCCCACCCTCATCCTGTTTGGGCACACCTTAACTAATAACATCTACAAAGATTCTGTTTACATAAGTGTTCACATCCATAGGACCAAGGGAAAGGACTTGAACATGTCCATAATTGGAAGCAAAAGGATGTTTGTGTGCATGTACTCGTGTGTGTACGTAGTGTAAATGTGTGCATGCAGGCACAAGGTATATATGTAGTGTTTATGTGTATATGTGTGCACGTGTGGGAAAGTTTACTCAATATTCTGAGACATTTTTGTACTGAAACTTTTTTAAAGTCCTTTTATTTTCTCACTACAAATCACTTATAAATAAAATCTAACAAAAACATTCATGGTCAGTAGGGATAATGACTTAAATAATGTTGAAACTGCAGGTTTTCACTTTGATTGGCAGTTACCAGTAAACAAACTAATCAGGGAACAAATAAACCTCATATACCACCCATAAGTCACATAACATTACCATGCCCATTTGTGGACTGTTTGTGTTTTGCCAACTATCTTTGATAAATGAGGCAGAAATAAAACTTAGATAAGAGTTATATTTTGAGTGCCTTTATTAGTCCATCTGCAATAAGAAATATTTTAATATTCATATGCATGAAATGATAACACAGAAAAAAAGTAAACAAAGAAAAAGGAGCACCCATATTCAGTAAAAACAAATCCATTAACGATGTAACCTGGATAGTCCCCAAAACAGCAACGGCTTTTGGAATAGGAAAAAAAAAACTATTTCAAATGAAATGGTTTCAGGTAAAAGTAGCTTAGGCAAAGGGTAGACTTAAGTTGAAATAACTGGGAAGTCAAGGGCATAGCTAGGAATTCAACATTGTCAATACTGGCCCCTATTCTGACTACCACCTCTGCTTCTTTCTGGATGCCAGGTTCAACCTCATCTTTTTATTATTATTATTATTATTATTATTATTATTAATTTAAAAAAAAATTTAAAGATACCCAGACTACACAAATGCCACTCAAAAAATACAGGGATTCCCATATGCCCCACCTCCCATACCCCCCACAACCTCCCACATCAACATCCTTCATCAGTGTGGCACATCACCTGCAATGGATTAACACATCCTGGGACTTTGCCACTAAGCATGGACCATAGTTCACCTTGTAGACCACACTCTCTCCCACACAGTTCTGCATGCTATATGATGATATAAAATGGCCTATAACTGTCATTGCAAAGTCACTCAGGACAATTCCCAAGTCCTGAAAAAGCCCCTGTATTACAACTGCTTTTCCTTCTCCCTGCCCTGGGATTATCCTGCCTGCAGCTACAGACTCTCCATTTCCTGGGATGGCCATTGTCCATCATCATCTCCCCACCATGCGTTCTGGGTGAGTCCATTCATACAATGTGCAAGCCAGCTCAGACTGTGATTACCTGCCACCACTAAAGATATGTAATATAGTGAAAAAATAAACACTCTGCAACTTACAACAGATAGGTTGTATAAATTTATTACATATAAATTATTGCATACAAATAAATTTATTATATACATGTAATGATGCTAAACATATTGTTATATTATCTGCTTTTAATCCTTTATCATTTCAGGCTACTGTATGAATGTCAGCCTACTATTTTTTTCTTATTGACTTTTGTTTTCCTTTTCTTACTTTTTTAAAAACATTTTTAAAATTGAAGTGTATCATTCATATGTGAACATCCATAAACAATAAGTGTATAGTATAAGTTGTGAACTTACAAAACAAACATGCATATCATCATACAGGGCTCCCATATATTATCCTACCACCAAAACCTTCCATGTTGTGAAACAATTGTTAAAAACTGTGACAGAGCATTGTCAAAACGTTACTACTAACTATGGCCAATATCTTATATTTGGTGTATATTTCCCCCAACCCACCTGGTTTATGACACCCTGTATTGGTATTATTTACTTGTTATAGCTCATGAGAGAATGTTCTTATATTTGTTCTGTTAATCACAGTCCATCTTCCACCACAAGATTCATTGTGTTATATATTGTTTTATATTCCCTTTCTCCACCTAGTGTTGATTTCCAGCTTTATTCCATTATGATCAGAGATCGTGCTTTGTATAATTTTACTCTTTTTAAAATTTATTGAGCCTTGTTTTGTGACCCAACATATAGTCCATCCTGGAGAATGAATGATCCATGAGCACTTGAGAAGAATGCATATCCTGCTGTTTTGGGGTGTAATGTTCTATATATGTCTGTGAAGTCTAGGTCATTTATCATATTATTCAAGTTCTCTGTTTCCTTATTGATCCTTTGTCCAGTTGTTCTAGCCAAAGATGAGAGTGTTGTATTGAAGTTTCCAACTGTTATTGTAGAGACATCTATTTCTCTCTTCAGTTTTGCAAATGTGTGCCCTATGTATTTTGGGTCACCTTGGTTAGGTGCATAAATATTTATTATTGTTATTTCTTCTGGGTGAATAGCTCCTTTTATGAATATATAATGTCCTTATTCATCTCATATAGCAATTTTGTATTTAAAGCCTATTTTTCCAATATGAGTATCACTATTCCAGCTCTTTTTAGATTACTGTTGGTGTGGAATATCTTTTTCCAACCTGTTATTTTAGTCTATTTGTGTTCTTGTGTGTAAGATGTCTCTTGTAGACAGCATATAGATGGCTGATATTTTTTTATCCGTTCTATCAGTCTGTGTCTTTTGATTGGGGAGTTTAATCCATTAACATTTAACATTATTACTGTAAAGACATTACTTACTTTGTCCATTTTATCTTTTGAATTTCCATTAACCTATCTTACTATTATCTGTCTTCTTGCCCTTTTGTTACCCTTACTAATAATCTTCATTTCCTCACTCTTCTCCAGGCCTCTCTCCCCTGTCTTTTCCTTTCATGTTGCAGCACTCTCTTTAGTATCTCTTGTAAATCTGGTCTCTTGGTGACATACTCTTAGATTTTGTTTTTCTGTGAAGACTTTAAATTCATCCTCAGTTTTGAAGGACAGTTTTGCTGGATAAAGAATTGTTGCCTGGCAGTTTTTCTCTTTCAAAATCTTTAATGTATCATACCACGGTCTTCTCACTTCTATGGTTTCTGATGAGAAATTGGTACTTAGTCTTATTGAGCATCTGTTGTATGTGATGAATTGTTTTTCTCTTGTTGCTTTTAGAACTCTCTCTGTATACCTGGCATTGACATTCTGAATAGTAGGTGTCTCCGAGTAGAACTATTCAGATTTATTCAGTTTGGGGTGCATTGTTCTTCTTGGATATTGATATTTACCAGGGTTGGGAAATTTTTGGTCATTATTTCCTCAAATATTTTTTCTGCCCCTTTTCCATTCTCTTCTCCTTCTGGGACACCTATAACACATTTGTTTGTGTGTTTCACATTGTCCTTCAATTCCCTGGGACCCTGTTCCATTTCTTCCATTCTTTTCTCTTTATGTTCTCCTGTCTTTTCAAATCCAGATGTTCTGCCCTACAACTCACTAATTCTATCCTCAACCAATTCAACTGTGGTATTATCTGTCTTCAAAGTATTTTTAATCTCTTCCATTGTGCCATTCATTCCCATAAAATCTGTTACTTTTCTTTGCAAACTTTCGAATTCTTCTTTGTATTCAACCAGTGTCTTCTTAATATCCTTAATCTCTTTAGCCATCTCATTGAATTTATTAAGGTGATTTGTTTGATTATCTGTGATTAGTTGTCTCAAATCCTGTGTTTCATCTGAAGGTCTAATTTGTTACTTTGGCTTGGCTATATTTTTCTGTTTCTTTTTATGGCTTGTAAGTTTTTGCTGGTGTCTTGGCATGCAATTTTTTAATGTGTTTATTCTGTGCACAGTTTCTCTCTTAGCCTAGGACTCTCTTATTGGTTGCCTTTTTGCTAAAGCTTCCACTCTTCCTCTTCCATGAATGTTTGTCTGTTCTGTTTGTTTTTTATTTGCCTCTATATGTTTTTAATATTCCTTTTCCCTTCTCTCACTGCTATTTCCTGGAAGGCTAATTTTGGTAGAAGTGTCGCCCTGGAGACAACCTTCCCAGCTCTGGTCTCTCAGTCAAGGGACTATGAAGGGAGTGCAGATTGATCCAATGTGCTTTGAAGAAGAGACCCTAAAGGCCACCAGTCTTCTCTTTGATGTCTCCCCAAATCTAGGCTTTCCTAATGTACCCAACAGGTAATACTCTTTATCTACTTGTTCCATGCTACCCTAAGAGTATTTTGTGCCTTTAATTCTCAGCTGACTTAGCTCCTGGTGGGGGCATGGTTGAGGATGAGGTTGCCAGCCTATCCAGGATGAAATTGTTGCACAGCTCCCAGCCCCTGAGATCTGAGTTCTCTGATCAACTGCCACTCCCTGTGCTGCTCCAGTCCCAGGTGGGTGAGGTAACCCTGCCTGCACTGTCTTGAGAAATAATGATCAGAAGGCTCTTGGTTCCTCTCCTTCCTGGGGCACCTTGAGGATGAAAGTACAGTAGCTGTTCAAAGTGGGCTGGGTGAATCTGCCTGTACATCCTGCAGAGAAAGTACAGGCTTCCTCTCTGTCCAGGTGTGCAAGTGTGCAGCAGCCCTTCAAGGTGGGCAGGGTGAAACTGCCAGCACTGCCTAAGAGAGTATGCAGTTCCTCTCTGTCCAGGGGCATGTTGGGGCCAAATGTGTAGCTGCACTTTTAAGATGGACGGGGTGGATCTGCCTGTCCTGCCCTTGAAAGAGCACATGCTTCCCCTTCTTCCAGGGGACATTGGGGGTCAGTGTGAATCTGCCTGTTCTGCCCAGAAAAAGTGTTCAAACTGCACCCAATTTCCACTCTTGCTGAGTATGGTGGCATAAGCAGTGGCTTTCAAACTGGGCACACTGGGTCTGATCCTTACCACCCTGGGGGACTGGTGAGTTTTTCAGTCACAACTGGGGGTGGAGACAGCACAAATGCTGCTGGCTTCTTGGTGGCTTGGGCAGCTGTGCTCAAGATTGGAATCCAAGTAGCCAAATTTGCCAATCAACAGCTGTAGCTGTTGCCAGGCCACTTCCCCTCCCGTACTTTTGGGAAAGAGAGCTGCTTCCAGCCTGGGAGTGGGTCTGGAGATTGCCCGCCTTACCAGTGGGGGTTGAGCAACCACCTCTGCAACGTGGAAGAATCTACTCACCAATCTTCACTGCAGATGGTCAGTCTCTTCCGTTGTTCCCTGGATGGTGCACTGTGTTCTCAAGATTGCTTTTTTTTTTTTTAATAACTTCATAATACAAGCATACCTCATCTTGTTGTTCTTTGTGTTATGGCACCTCACAGATACTGCTTTCTCACAAACTGAAGGTTTGTGGCAACCCTGAATGGAACAAGTCTTTCAACGCCACTTTTCCAACAGTATGTTCTGCTTTCATATCTGTGTCACAGTTTGGTAATTCTTGCAATATTTCAAACTTTTTCATTATTATTATATCTGTTGTGGTGATCTTTGATCAATACTCTTTAATGTTACTATTGTAATTGTTTTGGGGTGCCACAAACCGTGCCTGTAGATAAATGTTGTGTGTATTCTGACTGCTCCACTGACCAGCCATTCCCCATCTCTCTCCCTCTCCCTCTCCACAGGCCTTCCAATTCCCTCAGAAACAATATGGCAATTAGGCCAGTTAATAATCCTACAATGGCTCTGAGTGTTCCATTGAAAGGAAAAGTCACACTTCTCTCACTTTAAACCAAAGCTAGAAATGATTAAGCTTAGTGAGGAAGGTGTGTCAGAAGCTAGTCCTCTTATGCCAGTTAGCCAAGTTGTGAATGCAAAGGAAATGTTCTTGAAGGGAATTAAAAGTGCTACTCCAGTGAACACACGAATAGTAAGAAAGTGAAACAGCCTTAGTGCTTATATGGAGAAAGTTTCAATGCTCTAGATAGAAGATCAAGCAGCCACAATATTCCCTTAAACCAAAATATAATCCAGAATAAGGACCTAACTCTCATCATATCCAGAAAGGCAAAGAGAGGTGAGGAAGCTATAGAAAAAAAGTTTGAAGCTAGCAAAGGTTAGTTCATGAGGCTCTAGGAAAAAAACCATCTCCACATTGTAAAAGTGCAAGGTGAAGCAGCAAGTGCTGATGTAAAAGCTGCAGAAAGTTATCCAAAAGTTCTAGCTAAGATCATTGATGAAGGGAGCTATACCAAACAGATTTTCAATGTAGATGAACCAGCCTTATAAAAAGATGCCATCTAGGACTTCCTTAGCTAGTGAGGTCAAAATGCCTGGTTTCAAAGCCTCAAAGAATAGGCTGAGTCTCTTGTTAGGGGCTATTGCAGCTGGTGACTTTAAATTGAAGCCAGTGCTAATAGGCTAATTTTGAAAATCCTAGGGCCCTTAAGAATTATGCTAAATCTATTCTGCCTCTGCTCTATAAATGGAACACAAGATAACAGTACATCTGTTTACAACATGCTTTACTGAATATTTTAAGCCCACTGTTGAGACCTACTTCTCAGGAAAAAAAAAAGATTCCTTTCAAAATGTTACTGCTCATTGACAATATACCTGGTCACTAATGAGCCCTGATGGAGAGGTATAATGAGATGAATGCTGTTTTCATGCTTGGTAATACAACATCCATTCTGCAGCCCATGGATCAAGTAGCAATTTTGACTTTTAAGTTGTATTATTAAAGAAATACATTTTGTAAGGCTATAACTGCCATAGATAGTGATTCCTCTGATGGATCTGGGCAAAGTAATTTGAAAACCTTCTGGAAGGATTCACCATTCTAGATGTCATTAATAACATTTGTGATTCATGAGAGGAGATCAAAATATCAATCTTAACAGGAGTTTGGAAGAAGTTGATTCCAACCCTTATGGATAACTTTGAGGGGTTCAAGACTTCAGTGGTGGAAATATCTGCAGATGTGATGGAAACAGCATAGTAAGAGAACTAGAATTAGAAGTGGTGCCTGAAGAGGTGATTGCATTGCTACAATCTTATGATGAAACTTTAATGGATCAGGAATTGCTTCTTATGGATGAGCAAAGAAAGTGGTTTTTGAGATAGAATATGATCCTGGTGAAGATGCTGTGAACATTGCAGAAATGACAACAAAGGATTTAGAATATTACATCAATATTCTGTTGATAAAGCAGCAGCATGGTTTGAGAGGATTGACTCTTTGAAAGAAGTTCTACTGTGAGTAAAATGCTGTCAAACAACAACACATGCTGCAGAGAAATCTTTCATGAAAGGATGAGTCAATGAATGTGACAAACCTCACTGTTGTCTTATTTTAAGAAACTGCCAGAGCCACCCCAACCTTCAGCAACCACCACCCTGATCAGTCAGCAGTCATCAGTATAATGCAAGACCCTCCACCATCAAAAAGGTTATTAGTGACTGAAGG
Source organism: Chaetophractus vellerosus (assembly GCA_004027955.1). Classification (NCBI taxonomy): domain Eukaryota; kingdom Metazoa; phylum Chordata; class Mammalia; order Cingulata; family Chlamyphoridae; genus Chaetophractus; species Chaetophractus vellerosus. The sequence continues at coordinate 17,947 of PVKH010002449.1, forward strand.
CTCAGATGATGTTTAGCATTTTTTAGTAATAAAGTATTTTTAAATTTAGGTATGCACATTGTTTTTAGACATAATATCATTGCACACTTAATAGACAAAAGTATAGTATAAATATCACTTTTATTGCACTGAGAAACAAAAAAAATTATGACTCATTTATTGCAATATTCACTTTATAATGGTGGTCTGGAAACCTATCCACAATATCTCTGAAGTATGCCTGTATATGTTCATAATATGAATTCAAATACACCACTCACTCTCTGTACACCTTGAACTAGTGCCTTAACATCTCTACATCTCAGCTTCTTCATCTGGAAAGTGGGGATAACTATAGTACCTATATTAGTAGGATGTGGAGAAGATTAAATGACAGAATAAATATATAAAGTGCCTAGTATATCACTGGAACATAGTAAGCACTTTATAAAAATAAATTATTTTAATATTATTAAGTTTAGAAATTAATACACAGGTTAGTTTTCATCAATATGAACAACACTGCAATGAATAATCATATATTTGTGATATGTGTGACACACACACATATCTATATATAACTTTGTGCCCAAATTCTTTTTCTTTTACTCTCTTGGGGTTAAGTTCTAGAAGTTGAATTAGCAGGTCAAAAGGAGGTCTGCATGTGTAAAATGTTGAGACATACTGCTAGATGGTATTCTTGAAAGTTTGCATCAATTTACATGTTGATCTCTAGGGACATTTCTTCACACCCTCAAGAGCATTAAATGTTTAGATGATTAGAAGTGAGTCTGTTCTGAATTTAACCGTTGGTTTTCCCCATACATATTCTGTATAGACTGTTATTCTGTAATGTTACAAATATTTAAAGCAGAAGTAAAATAAAGTAAAATAGTGTTTGGAGACCATTAAAAAAAAGTATTCCAACTGTGAATTCTACTATCGTTGATTAAGAGGGTGTCTGGGGAAGAGTTAAATACTACTTCTGGGGTGAGCAGACTTAGTTGCTAAGTAGATAATTCAGGAAAAAAGCCAAGTGTGTTTAATTTCCCATAATACATCACTTCAACCATCTGTGAGAAAGATAATGTTCTCTTGAAAGGAGAAACAATTACTGAAAAAGGAGTTTTAGGGGAATAACTTGATACATATTTCTTGTTCTTCAATTAGCTCTTTGGTAATGGGTTGCTAAGACACATAAAAATGAACTAATTAATGTTTGAAATACTAATGGCGAACAAAATAAAGATACATGCTCTCTCACATGACATAATATTCCCAGTTATAACTATGGTAGAACTTTATTTATGCACATGATAAAGTTAAAATCCTATCCCCATCTTCTTCCATGGAAGTATGGATGGATAGATAGACAAATAGATAAAAATAAGTCCTATGTGCATGAATAGATTTGCTTAATAAAATACTATCACAGATCTGGCAATCCCATTACTAGGAATATATTCAGAAGAACTGGAAGCAAGGATGCAAAATGACATTTACACACCAATGTTCATGGCAGCATTATTCACAATTGCTAATATATGGAACCAGCCCAAGTTTCCATCAGCTGATGAATGGATAAACAAAATGTGGCATATATACACAGTGGAATACTATTCAGCTGTAAGAAAAGATGAAATTGGGATGCATATGCAAACATGGATAAACTTAGAGAACATTATGTTGAGTAAAATAAGCTAGGCACAAAAGAACAAATATTGTACGCTTTCATTAATATGAACTAAATATGATGAGTAAACTCATGGAGATATCTCTGGAGTATAGGTTACTAGGAAATAGAAGGTGGATTGAGCATGGGAGGTATGTTTAATGTATGTAGATTATTAATAAGGTTAATTGTAAAAGTGTAGAAATGAATAGAGTTGATGGTAACATATAGTCAGTATAACTAACATTGCTGATTTATAAATGTGATTGTGGCTGAAACACGTAGTCTGTGGACATAAATGTCAATTGAAAGGAAACTATAGAATAATTTAGGGAATGTATAACATAGAGATTTTGGTGGTGGATGGAGATAGTGGTTAATAGCATAAATATAAGAATGCTTTTCTCTTACAAAGTGCTAAGAATATGGTGATACACTGGAAAATTACAACTAATGAAACTTATAGAAGATAGTTAGCAGTAATATTGTAATATTTTGCAGCAGTGGCAAGGAGATATTATTTCAATACTAAGGGACAACAATAGTGTGGTATAAGGGGATATGGGATTTTTCCTTTTGGAGTAATGAAAACGTTCTAAAATTGACTGAGGTAGTGACAGTACAAATCTGTTATGAAAATGAGAGCCACTAAGTGTATGCCTTGGAAGGGTTGTACAAAGCATGAGACTATATAACACAGGAAATCCAGTGGTGGATGATGGACTGTGGTTAACAGGACAAACATGAGAACATTTTTCCTGAACGATAACAAATATATAATACTAACATAGGGTGTTAACAATTGGGTGGGTTAGGGGGAAAATATACCAAACGTAAGATATGAGCCAGCCTTAGTAGTAATATTTTGACAATGCTCTTTCATAATTTGTAACAAATGTTTCACAACAGGGCATGATGTTAGTGGTGGGTAGAATCATGGGAGCCTTGTATGATGATATGCATGTTTGTTTTATAAATTCACAACTTACACTATATAATTATTTATTTATGTTCATGTATGAATGATATATTTCAATAAAATTTTACTAAGAAAAAAAGAAAGAATCTGGGACAGCCTGGATTTCCCAATGGACCAATGGTGGGCAACCAACACAAACAAGCTAAACTGTTTGCCAGGCAGAGGGATTGGTCCTGCGTGTGCTGATCAAAATAAATTTTAAAACATTATCACAGAATATAAATAATAACAACCTCAAAAAAATGACTGTAAGTAGTCTTTATTTTTAAATTTCTAAAATATTTGTTATGGGGACTATAGCTCTTTTCCATTATTTCCTTTCAGATAAATATTCTTTCAATTTCTTTGATATCTTTTTTCCCCCAGTTTATCTCTATATCTAAGAAATCACTAGTCTTAGTCTTTTATCTATATGGCACATATTTAAGTTCCATCATCCACTTTATGGAAGTAGGACAATTTCCTAAAAAGCTGTCCCCATTGCAGAACAATATCATAAATTACAGGATCAAATATCTCAGTGAGCACGTGCTCCAATCGCACATTAAAATTCATCTCTATAGTGGTGCTATAAACAACATCTTTGGAAAAATCATAAGAAACTTCAAATTATGTGTAGCATTTGGTTTGCAAGGACAAGTTTTTTTTTTTTTTTAAATCTGTAAAAATTCCTAGAAACACAATTTATGTCCTAACATGCTTAAAGGCTAGGGTTGTCCCAGGCAACAGCAGCTTTTGTTCAGCATTTCTGACTTTGGATGGATTCATGGACCGTTTGCAATCAGTGCTGAAATGCAGGCTCCAGTGAAAACTGTGAGAAGCTGAGAAATGTTACATGAATAATTCATAGTTCACTCATAACTGGATGTATGTCTATGAGGATTCAGGGTTACAATGCTACCCTACTTCATTGAAATTATGAGTTTGGATATATTCAACATTCTTTCACTCATGTTGCTTTTTTTTAAACCCCTGCCCTTCACTATAACAGTCATCGGGAAGGCATTCTCACTTTAACACTCCCAACTTCCTACCATGACCTAGGTAGCCCTAAATTATGTGGTTAATATCTACATATGTCTGTCTCCTTCCCCCACCATTCAGCTACACAGACTTCCTGACAAATCTGAGAACACTCCAAGTTATCCCATGACTTAAAACTTTTTGCAACATATTGTTCTTTCCATCTGGGATAGGCAGCCTCTTAGATGACTCATAATGATTCTTATCTCCTGGTATTCATGCCCTTGTTGTCCTCTCCTCTTGAGTGTGGACTAGACCTAGTGACTTGCTTCTAATTGATAGAACATGGCAAAGTGATGGAATGTCACTTCTGTGATTAGGTTGCAAAAATACTGGTGTTCTTTCTTGCTCTGAGAGAAGCCAACCCCATGTTGTGAGTTGCCATATGGAGAAGACCAAGTGGCGAGGCACTGTGGGCCTTCAGAACACTGAGGCCTTCAGTCCATTGGCTCCTGACAAACTGAATCCTGCTTATAACTATGTAAGTGAGTCTGGAAGCAAGTCCTGCCCCAATGGAGCCTTCAGATGAGACCACAACCCCAGCCAAAAGCATGGCTCCAACCTCGTTGCCACCTTGGGCCAGAGGCATCCAGCAAAGCTATGCCTGGATTCCTGACTCACAGAAAATGTAAGATTATAAGAAATGTGTGTTGTTTTAAGCCACTAAGTTTTGAAGTAATTTGTTATGCAACAAAAGATAATTAACATACCACCTCAAACTCTTCTTCCCTTGGTCTGTGCACTGTAGGCTTCTTCCCTTTCTTCTCTTCTTACCTTCAAGGTCATCTCTTCAGAGAGGCTTTCTCTCATCAACCCATTTGAAGTAGAATATCCCCTCATCCTTTATCATACATTAATAAATTTGTTTGATTTCTTTATTGGAACGCCAAGGGGTATAGTTATTTGATTTATGGTACAGTTTAAACTTGTTCACAGTGTTTATCAAAAGGCCTAGTACCTAGAAAGAACTCAATAAATACTTACTGAATGACTTATTAACAATGGGTACAGTTGACCTGAAATTCAGATTGATTAAACTGAAACTCCAACATCTTAACAAAATTAAAACTCTCTACAAAAATCCAGAAAAGTTCTTTTTTAAATTGTTAAGTATTTTGCGATTATTAATTTTGATAATATACTAGGTTATTAAAATGATTGCAATTAAACAGACTATAATAGATGTGTCATAGATATCCAATGAATTTCACTTAAACATTGATATAAAATTTGTCCTTAAATTAATTTGGGCCTTTTTATAATTCATGAGAGTTGATTTTATCTAATAGCATAGTTATCTTAAGTGGATTCAAGAAATAAATAAAGGGGGGTAAAAGCTGTTTTTAAATGTTTCTGAAATATCTCATGTCTTCTCCAACTTCAGGTTCCTCATAGAATAGTATTACTGATTAAAATATGACATAGATGTTCACAAAATTTCTTATCATCATCTAGAAAGCATGATGGTTTATCAAAGTTACCAAATGAATTGTTACATTTTTGATATTTAAAGAAACATCAACAAAAATTTACTAAATTGGAATTACAGGTTTGTGCATCTCTTAAGTAGAGTAGTGTTAAGATAAAAGATTTTTAATTTTCTAAGACATTTTACAGTGTAAAATTATAAAGATAAACTTTCTTATTGCATTTAAGACAATATCCTCAGCTAATGCTGAAATAATCTACAGTTTTTTATAACTCTTATTTAACTTGAGTTGAAGAACTGCTCAAATGGTAAAACAATGAGGAAATCCTTTTCAAAACTATATCAGAAATGCTGAAGTAATTGAAGAAATATTAAGTGTATTTCATGTGAGTTGAGAAATGCTTTAAAAGGAGAAAGCAAAAGAGGTAGAATATGATTGAGACACTTCTCTTAACAAGAAAATTAAATCCCTGGTGGGGTCAGACAGACTTGGGTACTCATCCTTGCTCCACTACTTACCTGCTGTATGACTGTGGCAAGTTACTAAATATCTCTGAGTAACTATCTGTTTAAAGAAGGATATAACAGAAACTTTCTCTGAGTTGCAGTGAGGACTAAACCAGTTGTTGCTTGTAAAGGTCAGCACTTAGCACGGGGCCCATCACAAAATAGGAGCAACAATATCAGCTATAGAATTCCCAGGAATTATTACTTTTATCATTAGTGCACTGTTATTATTATCTATTACCATCACCATAATATGGAAACCAAAGGAAAGACTTGTATTTTTAACCTATATTAATGGTAAGTAAAACTAAGGAATATATTAGCATGTTGAGGAAAAGCATTGGTTGTTCTGGTGAAAATAAGGTTAGAACATTTGGAATGACTTCTGTGACTCATAAGCTATATATCTCTATCACATAGATTTCCCTGCAATAGATGACTTACAATTCTCATATGAAATCCAGTATTATTTGGTTGCACAGAGTGAATATTTATGGAAATAGTAGAATAAACAAACAATACACTTATATTTAACTTCTCAGTATCTTAGGGAAAAAAAACTTTCTTGGAGTCAACATAACCTTCTGTTCTATCCTCTAAAGATGAAAAGAATGACTGCCAAGATAACCTTAAATTTTCAATCATATATCACATGGGTATGACTATTCTGTGATTATAGATTTAATGTTGTCAGTACTCATATTTACTAAAGTTACTATACGTGCCAACAATATAGCTGCAGTCTCTTCTACACAGACACTTAGAATTTCTTCAGCTTATTTCATAGAGCCATCTAAACAAAAAGCCTACTGATGCTTGTTCTTTTATATCATTGTTAGATCACATGCCAATATGATTTGAAACAATCCTCAGTTACTACAGAATACATGCAAAATTCTATGAAAGGTATTTGAGATTTTACTAACGGTCCATTTTACTTTTTCAAACTCACTTTCTCCTACTGTACCCTTTACAAAACCTATTGTAACTCATCTGAGTATGTCTTGAATTTTCACAGCTCTATACTTTCATACAAACTCTCTGAATGTCACCATCCAAAAATTGCCTTGGTAATCTACCTTCTTCAAGCCCCAATTATATTGTCATCATCTCCAAGCATACCCTGCTCACTTTTTTCCTTACTTACACTCCTTTTCCAGAAGAAATAATGGCTCCTTTTTTGTACATTTAATTTATATCACCAGCAGAGCATTAGATTCCTGTATTCTCTTCTCTAAGAGCTTGTGAACTCTCTGGCAAAGATCCCAACCTTTATTCATCTACTGCAAGGTGAAACACATATCCAGTTTGCCAATAAATATACTAAATATTTGATATATTGGATTGAAACATATTTCATTATTATGCTGAAGCATAGTCTTCAGATATATTTTCACAAAGCTATCACAGTCCCTTACACATAGCAGGAACCAAAAAAAATTAATAAGTGGGTGAATTAACAGCTCTGATTCTTGTAGGAAGTATATCAGAAAGAGATGAAGAGATGTTCACTGCCCTTACCACCTCCATGCACATATATCCATGGGTATGTATAGCTTATTTGAGAAGGAATATTAAAATGATTGCCACAGGAAACTTCTGACATGATAGAGTTATAATTACCTTCCCTCCTGATTTAAAAATCTTTATTTTAAATAAGAGCTATCAATACAAACAACCCAAACACATTTGCAACTATAAACTCACGAATCATCTTTTATTGGCAGAAGTACAGAACAGAGTTGACTCAGTTGATTATATGCAGGTACGTTAAAATGGTCATCAGATGCTTGGAAATTTTCTTAAAATTTGGAATTCCTTTACATTCTACACTGTGTGCAGAAAAAAAAATGAAATTCAATGCACGGAATGTCAAAAACAAAAATGTCAAGAAAGTAGAAAATCTTTGGAAACAAAGCACAGTACTTTAAGTCAAAAGGAATTGGGAATGAGAACTTCAAAGTTTAAATTTCTGTGTTTCCATCTTAAGCACAATTTTGAAGGGCAAGGTAAAATATGTAGAAAAACTGGAGAGTGCCAGATGGACACAATCAGCAGTGATCATATGTATGTATATATGTATGTATGTATGTGTATTTATAATGGGATAAATAGTGAGGAGGGGAAACTTTTGATTGTATGATATACAATTAGGTTCTATACATCTATATAGCTCTGAGCCAAGGGATGATGTTGGTAAAGGCATTGACTTTGCAAAAACTTAAGAACTGGTATATCAAGAGGGAAAAGGACTGTCTTTTTGCACAAGCAAGGATGATATTTCTGCTTCAGAAAGATCATCTTGGTATAATCACCATGAGACAGGGCTCATAGTAAACACGCAAACATCAAGTAGAACTGCTGAAGAATTTTTCAGAAAAATCAGATAAACTTGCTGAGTAAGAAGGCCGTTGCATGTAACAAATGTTAATTATAAAATATCATTTGTGAAAATTCATGGCTTAATGAAGATATATTACTTAGTAAAATAGGAACATAGTTAGAAAGCAAATAAATGATCGTAGTATCGTATAGAAGTTGACTATTAAGTATTGGTGGAATTTAAGAGCAAGAGGTCATTAAAGAAAAAGAAGAACTCACAATGGAAATCTTATCTCAGCATGGGAAGCATGAAATATGATCTCCAGGAGAAAGAGGTATTTCTTAGTTTCCCTGTTGCTAAAACAAATGTGATAAAAATAGGTTGACTTAATCCTCTTAGAGGCTAGAAGGCTTATTTTATCCCATGGTTGGTATCTTCCGGCTGGTCAGAAATCTTTGGGGTTCCTTGGCTTTTCCATCACATAGAAAAGTACATGGTGGCGTCTTTCCCTTTTTGTACTGGGTTTCATTGATTTACAGCTTCTGGCTCCTCCCTGCGGTTTCTCTTTCCATGTCTAATTTGCTTATAAGGACTTCAGTCATATTGGCGTAAAGTCCACCCACATTCAGTTTGGGCACACCTTACCTAAAACATCCTCAAAGTTCCTATATGCAAATTAGTTCACATCCACATGACCAGGAGTTGGGATCTAAACATGTCTTTTGTGTGGAACATGATTCAGTTCCCGACAAGGTTCTTAAATTATGCTGTGACCACTTTTAAAAGACCTGTACAATAACACATGTGAGGGTTCTTTCCCGCATACCCAATGAACCAAGAAAAAACAGAGTAAAAGATGAATAACTTCCTCTTGACAATGCCTAATAGTGAGGTGATATGTATCCCATTTTTTCCATGTCATCTAGCTAGGCATTATTTTCCTGAAATAAGAACTGAAGAGAAGATTCTGCTCACTAAAAAGAAGTAATTTTTCAGAGTTCATAGTATACCAGTTGCTATAACTTTGAATACAGTGGGACACCTAACCTTTGCTTGTCTTGTTATCACTCAAGAAAGTATCTGCTTGTGCTTAACAATGGCAATTATTAGTAATGATTTCAATGAAAGACCTTTTGTTCCCCCCTTCATCTCCTTTAATTGATTCAGGAGATTTGTTTTAACTTCTTTGGTTAGTTTTTCCAAAGTCTGTGTCTCCTTTGAAGTTTTAATTTGTTCTCTTGCCTGAGCCATGTCTTCCTTTTCCTTAGAATGGCTTA
>PVKH010002450.1:0-27133 GCA_004027955.1 Chaetophractus vellerosus
GTGGCCGCCCCTGTCTGCATGGGAGAAGGACAGTTTCTATTGTTGCTGGAGGGTCCATTGCTTGTATTGGATGTCGGGCCATTTGACACCTGAGGCTCCATGGTGCTAATTATCTAAATAAAAATAAAGATAATAAAACTAAGCTTTCTGTAATCTCAAAGACACAATTAAATTCTCTTTTAAGATTTTGTTTTATTTTTGAAAGGAAAGAGAATAAGAAAAGCAAGATGGAGCGAAAGAGACTGGGTTGTGAATACAGCCAATTTAGAAACATGTTTTTAACCAAAATGTTAAACTCCCCTTGTTATTTTTAGACCAGCCCGTAGATTTTGAACACAGACTAGAATGCAGTGGGAACTCTCCCATTATTTTGTTAATGAAAAGCTAATTCCTGTTTTCATTACACAATCACTCTCAGAAATGTATACTTAAGCCACACCAAATTATAATTAAAATGTAAAGTAATAATCATGATTAAAATTATAGTTCCATTAAAGCTGAAAAAGCTAAACATAGAGGGCTACACTCACAAGATCAAATACAGTACCTGTTTATTAACTATCTCATAAAGATAAAATGACATTAAATTAAGTGAGGTTGTTCCATATGGGAAGGGTTTAGATTTTCACTGATGCTTAATCACTGATCAAACTTCAGATTTCATAAGCACATTCTGGGGAGCTGTAAAGTCATCTAATAATTTTCTTACCCAGCCACTGTGTTACTGTTTCTTCTGGACCTCTAATAAAATAAAAAGGAAAGGAAAAGTTATCTCTAGGTATCTGGGTCTAGCATAGCCCAAGGCTGCTCTCTCACACATCACTCAAAAAGGACTTTCTCTGGATGTAAATATTTAATTAAACAAAGATTCTCCAGATGTGTGAAATGGCCAGGCAGCATATTAAAGAGATTAATAAGACTTAGTCCCTACCGTCAAGGAGCTTACAGTCTAGTAGAGGACACAGATAGGTAAAAAGCTCAGGTAAGACAACTGGTATATAGTGGAAGAGCAATTACTCCTGCTAATAGGGTAGGGGATTTAGGGAAAGTACTGAGACGATGATACTAGAATCGGGTTTTAGATATAAAATGGATTTAAGCTCACAGAGTCAGTTCATGAATATGCACTGTATGGGATATCAAACACCCAGAACCACAAAACTGCAGAGCCAGAAGGCACTTAAGGGAATGAAATCTAGTTCAGTACTCTCACGTTTGAGATGAGGTCCAGAGACATCCAATGATTTCTTTGTCATCTTAGAAGAGTGGGACAGAGTCTGGGCCTGCATCCAGGTTTCCTGTCCCAAATGTAGCCCATCAGTCCCACTCTTCCAGTCTATGCTCAACACTGTCCCTTACCCATCCAACATGACATGATTCCATCTCCTCTGAAATTGGTCTGTATTTCTGCAATTGGAACATCAGCTCCTTGGAAATGGAATCAGGCTCTGTCATTCACTGGTTGTGACCTTGGGCAAGGGACTTAAACTCTAGGAGCTTCAGTTTTCCTCATTTGAAAATGGAAACAATGCCACCTACCTTGCCAGGTGGTGAGAAAGAGCCAGTGAGAGTATTTATATAAAGCAGCTGAACAGTGGTGAGAACATAACCACAATCATTCATGTTTATTGAGCTTATTAAAGGCACTCTGCCAATCACCCGGCATGATTTCCCTCACTGATTCCTCACAAGAAGGCAATGAGATGGATTCTAGTATTCTCGACACATTAAAGATGAGGAAACCAAGGCTTGGCAGGTATGTGATAACTAGCAGCTTCCATTAAGATCATTTGGCTGCTCGGAGATTTTTTTTTGTGGGTGAGTAAACATTTTTGTTGAATATAACATACATGTAGTAAAGTATACAAATCTTAAGGATACAACTCAATAAATTTTTACAAAGTGCACAGAACCCACACCTGGGTAACCATCTTTCAAATCACAATATAGAACATGACTAGCATCTCAGAAGCCTTCCTCATTGCCTGCCCCTCCTCCCCATCATTTCTACCTCCCTACACCAAAGGTAACCAATATTTTGATTTCTAATCCATAGATTTATCTGTTTTTGAGCTTAAATACACGGAATCATACAAAACATACTCTTCTGTGTCTTTTTCACTCATTAGTTTGGAGAGTTATCCATGCTATTACATGTAGCAGTAGGTTTTTCACCACTGCCGTAGAGAATTCCATTGAATGAAAATACCAAATTTTATTTGCCCATTATACTGTTGATGAACATTTGGGTTATTTCTAGTTTCGCACTATTATAGATAATGCAGCACTGATTATGTATATGCTTTTGGTGTACCTACGCACACATTTCTGCTGGGTATATTCCTAGGAGTGTAGGGGAATTGTTGAGCCATAGGGCATATGTCTGCTCAGTCTGAGCAGATACTGCCAACAGTTTTTCAAAGTGGTTGTACCAGTTTACACTTCCATCAGCAGAGTATGAGAGTTCTAGTTGCTTGACATCCTCATCAACATTCACAGATTTTTTTTTTTTTTGCTTATGTTCGCATCTGAAGCAGAGTGGTACGGTAAAAAAAAATGAGATTTTGAGTCAAGACAATAGCCGATTTAAAATTCTAGTTCTACCACTTATTAGCTGTGTGATCACAAGCAGGTTACTTCAGTTCTCTGAGCTTCAGTTTCATTTTCTGTAAAACTGGGAAAAAACCCTACTGTGCAGGATTAAAGATCATATATTGGGTGCCTAGAACATAAAATGTTTAGAGGCATCATAGATATTATTCTTCATCATGTCCCACATATAGGTGAAGTGCTACTCTAATTGTTTTCTCTTCTGGTGATGATAAATGGGAAATGAAACCAAAAGAAAAAAAGGAGGTCCCAAATAAGCCAGGGAAATAAGGCAGATCAAGGAAGGTGGGGAGTTTTCAAGATTCTTTACCATCACTTAATTAATGTAAGTGGCTCCATCTCTCACATCAACTGATCTTCCTTTTTGGCTTCAGGTCAGCTGTGGGATTCTGGAAGCCTGGACCAGACAGCAAGTAGAAAGCAAAAACTTTCTTAATCTTAAATCAAGAGGAATCTTAAATCAAGCTCTCCTCAGGACCGGTGGGAACTGCACCCAGAAAAGCCGATTCAGCTGCTCTGCCCTTGAGGCAAGGGTCCAGAAAAAGAATCAGGGAGAAGGACCCAGGGGAAGGGGGATATGCTAATGGAGATGATGTTGTAAAGCATCAGCACAACTGCTGGCTGGGAGGCAGGTTTCCGCTCTGCCAAGCCGCCAGGCCTCCTGGGTCTGTGCGGTGCCTCCATTTGCTGTGTCGTCTCACTGCTTCACTGAGTCAGGTGTCCAGGCAACAAACACAAGAAACACTGCCAACTCAATAAGGAACTTGAAAAAGAGAATTTATCCAATTCAGGAGGCCCGGCTGGCAGGACCACAGAGCTGCTTAAGTACTACATTTCGATTTAATGGCAAAAAACCACAAAACAAAACACAAAACATTCCCACCGTCTATAGAACACCTTCCTTGTTCTCCACCTTTCTCGGGATTGTCTCAGTTACCCTTCTTATGGCTCCCCCCAAAAACCTAGAAAGAAATCTTGCACCAAGCAGGAATATAAGTCATACTCAAGCATGCTGAGGTACTGTGGGACCAGGACCGTGAAAGGTCACCTCCCAGGGAGGACCCTGACAGCCGGGTTCATCTTTCGTTCATTGAATGCCAACCCCACAGACACATGAGATGAAAGCCAGCATTTGCCCATGTAAATATCTCCTAGGACTCCCTGCTCCAGAAAGAGAAGTATCGAGGCTTTAGCAAAGTAATTTCAGTTCCCCAATCAGCCTTCCAAATTTCCTTACATCCTATGTGGGATTTTCTAATTTGTGTGGACTTCCAGAGTTAAGCCCTCTCTGTAGATCAGACAACCCCAACTGGGCTCACACCTTCAAAAATGAGGCATAGTCTGCAATGTTCACTACTGAGCTACTTCAACCAACAACCTATATAAATTAGGTTATGTCATTTTCACCTGATGAAGATGGCATTCTTTTTGCTCTGCACACACATCTACATAGTTATTGTATATAGAAAGAATTGATGAAAATACAAATATGCACACACATACATATACAGCTATCTCAATAAAAATACACAGCCTGAAAGCTGAGAAACATCATGAAATAAGACCCCCTCACTGGCCTTAATGATGCAGCTGAGTAGGCAACACAGGCTTAAAAAAACCCAGAAATTTAACATGGCAGAATCAAATGTGACACGTAGTGAATCAAGGGGATTTTAAAACATTACCTGGAAAATAAGAGAAGAGGCCAAGATGGAAAGACATTGAATGCATGAAAATAAAGCAATAACATTTTGAAGTTATGGGATAGATCTTAAAGAGAGGACACTGGGACTCTCTCCTTGGGAAACAGACCAGAAGTAGAGGAGATGTGTGTTGGTGGGAATCACATCCTCCAACAAGCTCAGAGGCTGGTTCGGCAAAAATCAGAACACCTGTTTCCTCAGGCAAAGGCCTTTGATACTCTGACAGCACAATTTTCATTGCAAATAAATATATCAGTTACTCAAGTGTGTCTATGTACTTTAATAAAACATTCTGCATGGGTCTCACAGCCAAGGTTGCAGCTGACCACGTTACAAACCCCTGACTTGCCCTCCCTTCTCATCTGAATGGCAATTAAGAACAGAATTACAGTCAGCTTCCAGGATAGAACACTGAGGAGGTTCAGTTGACTTCAAACTCTAATGGTTGTACAAAGCACTGCATTAAATCTTTTATGTTCCCGTGATATATTTTAAGAAACATTATACAGGCAGAAATTTTCAGGGATAAACTATTAGAGCAAGGCACAATACGTAGGCACTCAAATCCTGTCATTGTAATTGTCGATGGTTTGAATGACTAATTACTCACACTCAATGCATTAACCTCACCCCTCCCACCACTCTTTTCTGCAAAATATACAACAAAAGCAAGAGGGAAGGCCTTAGACATGCAGCTGCCTGATCATCACTCAGGGTCCTTTATCCTCGGGGAGGGAGGGGAGGTAAGGAGCTGAGCTAAAACCAGACTCTTTCTCAGGATGCTCCTGGAACAAAAAGCCACCTTCTCTGCCCCTCATGGCACCTTCCTTGCCAGAATCATAAGGCCTTTGCAATGGTCCTAATGATCTGTTCAATCGCATCTCTTGCCACTGCCTACCCAAGGTACCAGTTACCTTTCACTATTTCCTGGACATGCCAGGTCAAATGCACATTAAAAAAGGGTTTATTTCCACTATGGCTAGATCTGGGTATATTAGAGTGACAGAGATTTAGCTTCAGTGTGCCAGGCCCTGGGGATACATTGCAGATATCATAGAACATTAGGGCCCACAGAGCCCAGTCCATAATTTTAAGGATGAGAAAGGGGGACCAGAAAAGGGAAATGACTTGCTTGAGGTCACACTGCTAGTTAGTGGCAGAGATAGGACTGCAGTTCAGATCTGGAGACTACTATACTTGCAAACTCTTGTGACAAAGCAGGCATAAGCATTGGATGAGGGTTGACTTCCCTTTTGTGGGGGAGGGGTGGCTCTACCATAGCAGTCCACGTGAATAGAGGTGTGGAGAAGTGTCTACCTCTCCACCTTTTTGTTAATAGCACTTTAGATCACAAAGAATTGTAACCTCAGCTCTGAGCTCCATGGCACAGAGACCAAGTCCTGCATGTAGAACAGGGCCTGACACATGGTAGGTTCTGGATAAATGACTGTTGAGTGAATGGAAGTTCAATAGCTCACTGGATCCCCCAACAACCCTGTGAAGTACAAGCCGATTGGATATTAACATCACTTCTATTTTATAGGTAGCAAAAGAGGAGAGAACAGATAAATAACCTAGAGTCTAAGGTCTCACAGCATTTATTCATTCCACAGTCATTTACTGAACACCTACTATATACCAGGCATATATTTAAATTTATTTTAAATGCAGATTTAAAGAAACATTCATTTGAGCAGGAGGGTTGAACTTTTGGCTGCTATAGATCTCATGGAGAACCTGTTGAATGCCTTCAGCCTTTTTCCCTAGACAGATGTACATGCATTTTACAGAAAAATAAAGCCAATCCATTGTCTCCAGATTGAAAGTCCCAACTTGAGCCTTCACATTCAAGCCTGACACATTTTTGGAGCATCTCTGTGTAGACTAACACTCTTTTCACTATTTGATAGGGAGTTTAGGACCCCTACCTCACCCCCACCCACTAATCCATAACTCTCCCAAGGTTGGTGAGAAGGCCGCTGGCCATGTATGGTGTCCATTGCCCTCATCGGGCCTCTCCACATCCTCATGTCAGTTCCATTTAATCAGTCACTCAAGAGGAGAGAGTAGAGCCTTGTGGTTCAGAGGAGCCTATGGTCTTACTGGTATAAAAAGGGAATAATAATAATACCTATTCTTGCAGAATTATCATGAAGACTGAAGGAGATCATGGATGTGAAGATTCAGCACTGTGACTGGCACAGTAATCTCTCCACAAATGTAAATTACTACTGATGTTAATATTATTATAACAGGGAGAAAGATAAATCCCAATCCCTAAGAAACCAGGCTGGGAGTTAGAAGAAAAAAGCTTAACAATAGCAATATAGATAATAAAAACCTTTTCTTCCTTCCTTCCTTCCTTTCATATAATTTCTTGCCTTCAGAATTCATTCATTCATTCATCAAACAAATACTCATTGCAAAAAAGTCCAAATGTCAGAACATGTCCTGTTCCTAGTAAAGTCCCTGAAGTATATTAAGCAAGACCACTCTAAAATTCTAAAAATGAACTTAACAACTAAAAATGTATTAATATTTATTTGATCATTTCATAAAGTCCTTCACTCCTCTCCATCCCCCACTCTTTGTAAGGATTTAATCTGCTCATTTGGGGGAGATCAGCCTAGAGTTACAGGACTGATAGTTCTCCTCATGACTGAGGACAGAGTCATTGTCCCAGGCCCCAGGAAGCCACATCAGATGGGCGCTCACAGCCCTCTCTCCAATCTTCTCAGCCATATTATTTTGTGTCCTTGCCCCAATATTCTACATAAAAATGGCAGACTGACAATAAACAGTCTTGCATTTGTGTATCCTGACCTAGTTTACGATTTCAGGATGTACTTCATGAGGCAAATCAAAGTTTATAGCTTTACTTTACAGGAACCTGCCCCGATACAGCACTTCTCACTATTGACATTCATCATCCAAGAGCCCAGTGCAGGGCCCAAGTAACCCCCATCACAGTGCTCTGAGCTCTATTTCAGTCCTCAAGTTCTGGCTTTCTGGCCAAGGTGTGGCTTCACTGCTCAATTCATGCAAAAGGGCCAAAAGGAAAGTACTAGAGAAGGTCACAGGAATATGATATTTCTTTTCCAAATACCTACCCCTCCCGCACCGCCCCCCCCCACTTTCAGCCCCCTTATGTCAGCAGGCCCAGAAATTAGAAAGATGCTGAGTGAATGTGCTCATTGCAAATACATCTCAGGTGTGTGTATCTGAGACATACACCAGTATTTTATTAAATATTTTAATGAGTACTTGGAGGTGTCTTCTTTTACATGTTGGAGGGACTTTTGAAAATTTATGTTTTAAGGCTAACTCTTATGTAATATAACAAGCACTCCCAAGCTCATGAAGAATAATGTTTACCAAAGACAGTCTCTGAATCAAACTATTAAAGAAAGAGATTTAAATTATTCATGAGAACAAAAATAAAAGTCCTAATTCTCTTTGTTGGCATTTCCCACTTAACCCTTAAAAAATTCTAAATTCTGGAACGCAGTATGGTAGACTCTGGTGAAGCAGCCCAGACTACTGCATCTCACCCGCCTTTCAAACACCCAAAAAACAAATCCCCAAAGGTAGAAAATAACACAGCAAGCTCTCTGTTCCTGCAGACAGACATTATTTTTAGGAATAATTCCTCACTTCCCTTCTTGCCCTTGAAAGATACTAAAAATATCCTTGCAATCACCAAATTTAATATTTCTTTAAAGTTTCTTCCATCAGGTCATGAACTCCATATCCTCCCTTCCTTTTTTTCAAGAAGCTTTTTAATTGGCTCAAGTTCCTTCAGTTTAATTTTTTTTTTTCTAAATGCAAGTTTCCTGGTTTTGATTTAACTTTGAAGATGACATGTTATGAATGGGGCCCAAGAGAAAGGGCTGAGATCTTTGAACTGACCACTATAGGAAAAGGGAACTTGGAAATTCTCCCTCCCACAACCAAATTATAGGTGATGACTCACAAAGACCACTAGACCAGGGGCTTCTGGCTGAAGACTGCAGTCATTCATATAAAGTTTCAGCAGATTCTGCTGGAAGGTAACTAGAAAACTCGAGGAAAAAAAATTAATTCCAACTGGGAAAACATGCTGACAGTTTAATAATACCTTTGGGCAGATGCACAAATAACTTGAAAGACCTATTTACTCTAGGAAGTTATGTGGTAATAAATTCTCAGCATATCCTTAAAACAGTTGTATTCAATTCAACACAAGTTTGTTCAACTCCAAGGTATTGTTCTAGGAGTTGGGGAAACAAAGATAATTTTGATCCCGGCCTTAGAGTATTCAAGTTTGGGGGATGGAGAGGAGGACAGTTAAGCAAATAATTAAAGTCAATTGTATATATCCCTTTCTTTTAAACAATCTCCTCCAGAGATTCCTTAATGACTCCTCCTCCTCACCAAAAGCACATAAATTAAATACACACGGACTAACCCTATCCCATTCTGACAATGAACTGACAGTCCTATTTCTGGTCTAAAGCCAATGCCCTAAGCAAATGATTGTTTGTCACAGTGAGGAAGGCATGAGGCATCCTTCCTTTGAAATAGCATCTTCTTCACTGGAGATGAACATCAGGCATGCCAAAAGTTTTCTCAGTGGTGGTAGTCAGAGCTTTTAAGAAATCAGCAGCCGCTGGAGAGAACAAGAGGCATTAATATTTAAAATACCAGGCCAACATGGGCATGAAAACATAATCAAATTTTAATTTCTCCTAGGCATTATTATCAAATTCACAGAAATCCAAGTTTTTAATCTTCTTCCCTGGACCCATCATATACATTCCCCCTCCTAAATAGATACTGGCCTCCTTTATAGCTCTATTTCTTTATTTCTCTAGGACTTCAGTTCGAGTCTAAAACAGGGGTTCTTAACCTGTTTTGTTCCACAGACCCTTTGCCATTCAGGTGAAAACCAGGGATCTCTGACCAAGTCCATGCTATACTGTGTATTATTTAATAAATATATCACTCCTGCACCAACACATCCACACAAGAATAATGTTTTTTTTGAATTTCAGTTCAAGCTCACAGACCCCTGGTTAAGAACCCGTGGGTATATAGGCTTTTACAGGAAACTTTCCAGAGCAGATGGACAGCTTGCTCATCAAGTCCTTTAAAAAGATGATGGAACCTTTCCTTCATTCCCCTGTTTGGTCCTCTTTTACATAATGGCATGGCAAATAATACAATTTCAAACTTTAAATAAGCCTTCTTTGTTAAAGTTATATTTGAAAAAGACGAATGTTTTCATTTTAATATGAATACTATTTCATGTGTAAGCTCAGGCTTGCTGCAAACCTGTTAGCTTTAATTTAAAAAAAAAATGAACTGGAAAACAATTCCTTTCCCATCCTATACCCTTAAGCCCTTCTAAACTCTGAATGTTTAATGTGGACAAGTAACCAAAAGGTCTAATAAACTATGGGCACCGGTTGGGATGGGAATCAGTTGTGAGGGTAAATATGTGTATCTCCATCTTCCATACAAAGAACAGTTAATGACTCATTTGAAAACCTGCCCACAGGCTGATTAAGTCAGACTTGCCTTCTGATTAAATGCATAAACAATAGCCAATGGCACAATTCATATAAACATAAGTATCGTATATTTATAAAATGCCCGGCTAATGGTTCAGAGTGTGAACAAATGCATTGAAATTTAGCTGTAAAAAGCAATGTGCTATTCTGCGTGTATATCACAATCTAAAGCACTAGGCCACGACTCTGAATTTAAGTTTTATGTACACACAGGTTAAATTCTTTATAGAAATATATTTTATTTTGAAAATAAATACTCGTTTTCTTAATGCAGTGGGGTGGGGATGGGGAGGATAGTAGAGGGATATAGAGGGGGTTAGTATCTAGAAAAATCTGTATAGCAACCTTCTCTTTGTTGTAAGAAATTGTATAAAGCCAAAAGCCCTTCCAATTGTGCAATTCAAAGGAGAGAGATTATTTGGGACATTCTGAAGCTAAAGATACTGAGTGAAATAGAACAGTTCCCAGCACCTCAATGTGTGTGCAAGTGGCCAATATATGTATAAGTGAGTGGTAAATTATACTCAAGGTCATTTCACATAGCCTCATATTATTATCTACATGTTAATGAGTGAAAAATTTCTGAACATCATTCTGATAGGGGAGTTTTAAATCACAGTTGAAATTTTATTGTTAATTTTCCCCATCATTATCCTCACCCCCCCCCCCTTTTTTTTAAATAAGTGAGAAACATTAGGAAAAAGTTGGAAGCTATTTCTCCTGGACACTCTTTGGAATGGCAGAATGAGCAGGAGTAAAACTGGACTCTACCAAATCAGTGCTGGTGAAAATTCAGACAAGGGTTAGGAGAAGATTGTCTTTGGATTATTTGTGAGAAACATGTTTACATAGAAAAATAGGAATTCAAGGGTTGTAACTGTCAAACTTTAAGATACAGTGAAATGGTCTCTCTCATCTTTGGTGGAGATATTAATTGGTACGATCTTTCTGTACCTTATTTTCATATACTTTGACCCAATGACCCATTCTAGCTCAGAAAACAATCCAAAATTTTGCAGACCAAAACTACGCCCAATAAAGTATTTCAAGGCACGTGTACCTAGAAGAGTGAAAAAATAGAAACAACCTAAGGACCCGACCTGACCAGGGGAATGGCTAAGGTATTGTATGGTTTTATGATAGAGTATTATACAGTTTAAATTATGTGTAGAACGGGTTTTATATCACAAGAAAACATGTATGACCAATATAGAAAAAAGGTGAAATGAAAAAATGATTATCTCAATTGAAAACATACAGAGTAGAAGAGGAAAATAATGCTAAGAATCCAAGCTGGTATTACAGGTGATGGTGATACCTGTCCACATTTTCATTTTCCAAGATTTTTTTACAGTGAGAAGACAGCACTTTTATAATCTGAAAATAAGTTATTTTTTAAAAAGAAAGAAAATGTCAAGTACTTCGATTCAGTTTGAGTCACAGTATTAAAAATGATTCCATCTCCTCCCCAGAGCCATCCTGCTGGATCTCTCCTTGGCCACACTCTGTTTGTTCCTACATTAGAGGACACATGGGAGTCCAAATGAATAAAAATCACATATCTTGAAACAGTCTCTGGTTCAGTCTCCCTTCCACCTAAATCACTGTGAATTAGCAAGGTTACTATCTAAGTTTGCCTTATCAAGGCTGGCAGCAACCTTCATGAGGACAGCAAGGAGAGAAGATGATTTATAAGAAAACCGTTCCCTGGATCTGGGAGTGAAAAGTACTGATCCGTTCTAAAAGCTCCTGCTGACAAACTCTGATATTATGAACATTGTGCACTTGGACAAAAGCTCCCACTTTTCTTAATTACATGGTTTGAGCAGGAGCCTGCTTTCGGGATCTGCCCAATCACACAACAGCCATTTATTTCCCCAACTGCAGCTGCCAAAATTTCCCCAATCTCTGTTCTGTGCTCCATCTTCAAGGACATCTTGTGAATGTATGACACTGTCAAGCAGCATTCCACACCATGTTTTTTAAGCCTCTCTCTCTTTCCTGCATATGGAGAGCCTCCTAATACATATTTATTAAAAATCTCATGAACCAGAAGCAAAGTGAAGGGGGAAAAAATCACAAATACCAAGAATCAGAATATTTCTGTCTGTTTTGAGGCAAATGCTTTATTACAACAATGAACCAGTACCTAATTGGCTCTGTCCTCTGTGTGATGAATTTGCTTTTGTTTTATGGACACTTAGTCCTATAATTCATTGGGTCCTTCTGTGTAACACCGCTAAGGAAAATGAGTGCCAAATCTGCAGGTCCCTGTGTGTAAAGAGTACAGGAGCTTACTGCAAACTTTTAAAAAAAATTCAACATGAATCTCACCTCTGAATTTATCTTACTTTTTTATTCCCTTAATTTTCCTCTACCTCAATGTCCTTGCCCTATTCTTTTTTTTTTTTAAGGTTTATTTTATTTATTTCTCCCTACGCCCTCGTTGTTTGCACTTGCTGTGTCTGTTCATCTTCCTTGATTCTTTAGGAAGCACCAGGAACCTAACCCGGGACCTCTGATGTGGGAAGGAGGTGCCAAATCGCTTGAGCCACCTTTGCTCCCCTTGTTCTATTTTTTAAACTCATACTACGAGTATTTTTATGAGTTGCCTCATAAAAACAGAGAATTTTGGATTAAAATTGGGAACAAATAAATTAATATTTCTGTTTTCACAATTAATGTTTACTCTTTTCAAAAGCTCTTTTGAAACATCACTAATTTATACTAATTGAGCAAAAGATAAATTGGTATTTAAAAAATTCAGAAATAAGACTTTTAAAAAAGCACGGTTTCAAAACTATTATATTTATATACTATAATTTAAACTGCATAAATTATAATTCTCAGACAAGGCCCTTTTATGGCCTATTTAATATGTCCCTAAGAATAATCCGGATATGATACCTGCATATATACTAAGGTATACAAAAAGCATACTTTCTTTGTACAGGGCAACCATGTCTTTTGAAATCACAGGCGCAAAGTATATTTGCTTGGCAAACTCTTCCAACTCTTGATATATTCTTTTTATACCAAAATTTACCTTTTAAAAAAGTGGAAAGCTAACACAATTATTCAGAATCAGTTGTTGTCAAACTAGTGCAACCTGAAATTTATTTTATTTTATTTTATTTTATTATATATCCCCCCCTTTCTGCTTGTTCTTGCTGTGTTCATTTTTGCATTCTTCTGTGTCTGCTTGTCTCCCACCCGTTGCGGCGACCCGCCGAGTCAGCTCACCATGCGGTGGCCTTGCCAGCTTGCAGGCGGCTTGCCCTGGCCGTGGCGGCTTTTGCCTTGCCCGTGGCGGCTTTTGCCCTGCCCACGGCGGTTTGCCTTCTCAAGGTGGTCTGCTTGCCCAAGGAGGTCCCGGGAACCGAATCCGGGGCCTCTCATGTGGCAAACCGGCGCCCTACCAATTGAGCTATAGCCGGCCCCTTTGAAATTTCTTGTTACAGACATATTTTAAAGCAAGTTATGAGTCAAAATTTAATGAGGATATATAGTGCTTCATTTGAACAGCCCTTCCTTCCAATGAAGCATGCTCTTAAAAGAAGTTGAAAAGCAGTGCAGAAGAACAAAAGCCAAGCTAAGTTCTACAACATTAACGAGTTCTTACGATGGGCCAGAAACCATTATGTTAGATGCAGGGAATATAAAGGAGAGAGAAGGGGTTCCTTTCTGTAAGGAAGTAAATAAATAAGTAATTACTATAAAGATATAATATTCTAAATGTGTTGATGGAGAAATATATACAAAGTGCCTAGCAAAATACCTGTCCAGAAAATGGCAAAGGTCTATAAATGGCAATTCTGTTATAATGTTGATTAAAAAAGTACTTTGGGATATACAGGAAAATGTTTAGTTCAAGCAATTACCATTACTTCCTTCCAACACTAGCAACTGCAAGCACATAATAAGTGGTGATGAGTGCCTTCCCATACATCACTTCCCTTAATTCTCCCACAACTATGCAAAGTGGGTATTGTCATTCTTTTCTTCCCTCATTTACAGATGAGGAATCTGAGGCTCAAAGAAGTGAAGTGACTCTACATATGACGGTGAAATAAGGCTCTGGACAATGTCCACTGACAGTCAGAACTGCAACTTGAATGCAATTCTGAAACCAAATTCTGTGCCCTTTCCTAAATCTCCAAGTCTGAGGCAAAAGTTTCCTAAAATGGAACCCCATAGTCCTAGAGAAAGTAAACGATCAAAGCCATTTAAAACCATTCTAGAGTATGTATCTGTTGTCTATTAGTCTGCACATACGGCCAAATAAATCAATGTTACAGGAAAGATCTTAATTCAAAATTCTACATGGTGTAATGGAAAAAAATGAGGGTTGGAATTGACCTGACCTGGGTCTGAAAACATAGCTCCAACCTTAACCTCGGTTTAGCCACTTAGACTTTGGGGTGCAATTCAAATGTACTCATCTGAAAAATGTGAATAATACTATCTTCACTGCAAGGTCGTTGTGGAGGTTAAATATAAGAAAGTTAAGGTATCTGGCTCAGAGCTCAGCACACAGTAAGCACTCAATGTCTAAAACATTCTGAAAATATGTATCCATTAAAATATGCTGCAGGTGGCAAAGTTGATTATGCTAAGAGCTGATAAGATTTATCCTTGGAATTTAATTTCTGAAATAGAAAAGAACACTTAAAAACGTTACTACTCATCACCTACGCCAATAGCTATTTCCTTCATCTTCAAAATGCTCCACAAACATTAACTAATAAGTTCTCACAACAATGCCAGTCAGGAAAATACATGCAAAGGGGAAGGGGTTAAGTTAACTCTAAAAATGAATAATGAAACTACTCTTTTTGACATTTAGAAACACAATTTCTGGTGTCCCCTGTCTTTTCAAAATGTGAATGGGTTAAAGTTAGACACTTCAAATGTAATAAGCACATTCATTAGGGTTTCTGATTTCCTGCAAGGAAAAGCCCCGTGTTTTCAACGGAACTATCAGAAAATGTCCACAGTCCATGACAGCAAAAAGCATTTTGTCTTTCCATATGGGCCTGCTCAGGGTGAAAGAGCACAGGTTGCTCTTGGGCCACCTGGACTTAGACTGCTCCTTCCTTCCTGTGGACCAAGGAGCAGCTATTTTGATCCAGTGCACTTCAAGAGAAGTTTCCAGGGCACAATCAGAAAGGTGTGGTGAGGAGTGCAGAGATAACACATCAAGTGTTATCCCCCTGCAGAAACAAGACTAACCCTTTCAAAGCCACTGCTAAGAATTCATTACATCATATGCTAGACTCAGGGGATTTTGTAAGCACAGTCACACCCATTACCCCATTTAATCTTCATGAAAACCCAGAGAGACGAGTGAGGTTTTCTCCCTAAAGGGTAAGGAGGAAACAGGGATAAAGTGAAACTTCCTGTCACTGACTCCCACCGTCCTCCTTTAGCCACTGCAAACCTCCGTAAGCCTGGAATGCACATTCCGGGCAGCATCCTCCTGCAGCTGGCAGAGACAAACCAGAACACACCAGCTGGCCCTCGGCGCCACACTCTGCACTAGCTCTCCCTTTGGCCTGGAACGCCCTCCTCTCTCTGCCATCAGGTCTAACACGCCCTTCCCCAGCCCCCTGTCACGGCTCCCACCTCTGACCCTCGTACACACTTCCATTAGGGACATTTACCACACAGCATCGAGACGCTCCATCTTCCTGTCTGTCTCTATCACTGTACTGTGAGCTCTTTGAGGCCAGGGGCTGTTTGATTCATTTGTAATCCCAGGGACCACTTCAGAGATGCAGGTTTTGTTGGTAGAATAAATGAACGAAAAGATGACTCTCTAGATCCTTACCTCCGTTCCACAACCATGCCTGCTTTCCTTGCTCTGTTCCCCACCATTCCGCTCTCGCCATAAACCTCTCTCATGTCTTTCCTCTTCAAAATCAATTTAAAAATAGGAGTACATTCATCTTTTAGAGAGATATTGCCTTATCTTCTTTCAAATTGTCCCCAAAGACTCTATTTTCAAGGCCAGCGGCCTTGCATTTTCTGGGCAAGGCAGTCTTTACGGCCCCTTTCCTTCCACCACTGAGCTCCTCTGTTTCAGACCTAAACTCAAATTTCATTTTCACTTTGGATCTGAATCTGGCTGACGTGTGCAGTAGCATCTTGAGGTTAAGAGCATCACAGAACATTCCTACCTGTGAGAGTTTCTACAACTGGTTGCAACAACTATTAGACCTGGGCAAGCCTGGTATATTATTCTTTTCAAACAAATAATGAATTGATGATCATACAATTACTTCCATATCCATTCAACACCTTTCATTTAAAAACCATCTGTTTAATATCTATTGTATAGTGTAATAGTTTGGATTTTATGCATGATTTTTCTGTAAACCTACAACTTTTCTTAAAAAAAAAAATAGAAAAGGAACACAGGCACTAGGCACTAGAGTCTGACTGCCCAGATTCAAATCTCACCTCGGGCTCTTTTTAGCTGGGTGACTTTGGGCAAGTTACTTAACTACTCTGTGTGTCAGTTTTCTCAGGTGTAACATGGAACATGGAATATAGCAATAGGGTATTTTAATAGGGTTCAAAGGAATTTTGATAGGGTTCAAAGATTACATGTATTGTTACTATTAGATTGCTAAATTCCGTGGCACTTGATCTCTGCACTCTAAAAATTCAGTCTTAGGGGAGCAGTGAACAGTTCAGTAAATAGACAAGGTTTCAAAAATAGTGAGGAGATGCCATAATCTAAATACTTCATCCTGTGTTATCGCTTCCATATTTTTACATATGCCACTCCCTCTCTGAAATACTTCTCCTATCACCATCTAAATAATCTTGCTATCTTCCAAAACTTGGCTGGAGCCCATCTCCCTACATTGGGCACCTTCTTCTCTCCTCTACTGCAGCACTCACCGTTCTGCATTTAGTCGCCATTTATCTCCCCAGCTTCCCCCTGACCGAGAACTCCTTGAGAGCTCCTTGGCCTGAACCTTGGTTGACTTTTTGTCCCAGCATGCTGCACACAGAAGGAATACAATCAATGCCTGGTGAATAAAACAGTGATCAGAGGCAAGTGCAGAGTGCCAAGAGAGTTTGGATGGTGGGAACACGGGGACATTGGAGGAGGTTTCTTTTTTCCTAACCCACTGCTCTGCAGTGTGCTGAGAAAATCATAAGAGGAACGTGTGCTTCTATATTTTAAAATCCTTTTCTTAAGCCTCTTCTTCACTCTTCCTGCTCTATTTTAGATGAGTGTAGGTATCAAGATCAAAACAAATGTGAACTAGGGCCAAGGGTGTCAAATTTTTGGAGAATTGCGATACAAACATGCAACCAGCCACAAGAAGGAGAAAACATTTAAGTCTTCATCCAATACTCTGCACAAAAGGTGCACTGCCAAAGGTCCAGACAAAAGTACAACAGTACTCTACTGTTAAATGCGTTTGATGGAGGTTTTTTGTTTTTTTTTTTTAAAGTAATTTTAAGTCTACACATTGCTAATAAAAACAAAGGAGCTTTGGGATGAGAATAAACTGTATTTTTCTTTCTCTCTCTTTTTGTTGCCTTAAGTCTTTATTCTAATTTTATGGAATAGTATATATAATGGAGAGAGGAAGGAAAATACATAAAAGTTTATTTCTATACTCTAAAACCAGTACTTTCCAATGCTTATACTAGAGTATCAAATAAGGTTTATTTACAATTCCAGTTAGTATATGAGCCCTTGCCTGAATATTTTTGAACTATGAAAATAATCAAATCACATCCATCTCGCCATCTCAAAAGTAAAGGTACTACACTAACACAAAATTTTAATAATAGTGAAAACTGTGTGTGTGTGTGTGTGATGGGGGGAGTTATATGGGAACTCTGTACTTTTTGCGTGATTTTTCTGTAAACTTACAACTGCTCTGATAAAAAAAAAACGAAAAGAAAAAAGTAAATACTCTAACTTGTAACTAGAAAGCAGAAGACTCAGGAATTGAACTCAATATTTACCAAATACTCTTTTCATAGAGTTTCAGGTCTCTAAAGGCCTGAGACCCTGGGAGAAAGGAGGCCACCTAGCTTTTGCTATTCCAGTCTCTATCATGCTGATTTGGAGCAAATCCAATCTTATTTTCCTTTGGCATCCACAGTCTTTACTGAAAGGATATATCCTTGGTTTTGAAATTTTCTGCTCTCCTTTTGCAAGGCTATACAATGAGAAGCAGCTCTCATATTTCTGTCTAAAACTTCTCTTCTTGTGAGCCCTACAATAAATGACCAATGTCCTATAGGAATCAAAATATTTTTAAAAAAATCTCCTTTATTAAGTGCCTACTATATACCAAGCCCTGAACCATTACTTCTAAGCATAAGAATATTCTTATGGAAATGAAGACTCTGATGATAATGCCAATGACTACCCCCACCTACTAGGTCCAGGGTCCTGCAGGGAGCAATCAACTTATTTATTTATGCTATTGTTTGTCTTCTCCCTTTAGAAAAAAAGCTCCCTGAGGGCAGCGATTGTCTTGGTCACCACTGTATCCCCAGCACCTAGATCAGTGCCTAACATATAGCAGGTACTCAACGAGTATTTGAAGAATGGGACACAGATTAATATCAGATGACAATAATAATGATGGTGATCACAATCACTTTACAGACCAAAGGCTGTTTAAGAGCTTTATGTACATTAGTCCATCAAATCCTCTCCTCATAACAACCCTAGTTTACGGGCTGATGAAGAAATTGAGGCGTAGGCAGGGTAAGCAATTTGCCCAGGGTCACAACAGGTAAAGCCAGAATTTGAACCCAGGCAATATGGATCCAGAGTTCCTATTAAAAACCACCAAGTTAAACGCCTGTTGTTTGGCCCTACCTCTTTAGAAGTGGGAAATACAAAATGGGAGACAAAATATGGGCTTTGGAATCAAACAGACCGGGCTTTGCATCCCAAGTCTGACATTGACTAGCCGTGCAACCTTGTGCAAGTTACTTCAGTTACATGGTGCTCTTTCTTCAAAATAAGAATAAAAATACTGCCTCCTAGGGTTGTCATGAGGATTAATGAAATAACCCAAGTAAAGTTCTTTTTGACAAGTCTGACACATACACTATAAAGGGTCACTATTATTGTGATGTATCACTGTTAATTGGGTGGTACGGAGAGCAGGGGCCATAAAAGAGTCTAGAAGAAAGAAGAATTCCTGAGGAATTACAGGTGAGTCATGGTGATCAGGAAGTTTCATGTAAACAGACATACTCAAGATCTTCAGCTCAAAATTACAGAACTGTGTTTGGGTAGCAACTGCAGTGTCAAAACCAGTCTTCATGACCAGGGAGATTTGGGTCCAATACCCTTCACTTAGGCTAGAGGTTAACAGCACACCCGATGGGAACCCATTTATGGACAACCTAACCAACATCCAACTATACCATTCAGTTAATAATTAGTTACCGAGTACTTACTAGGAGTTAGGTATAGAGATGAAGTGGAGATGGTGGTGAAACACAGGCAAATCAACAATTGATTATACAGGGTGGAAGCCCAATAATGAGAGGAGGTTGGTAGTGCTAACAGAGGAGGCTCCAACCCAGCCTGAGGAGTCAGGGAAGGCTTCCTGGGTGACATGGACCTACTATTTGTCTCATGAAGCCAGGTGAAGAAAAGCAGAATGGTGTTTATGATGGAGGGATCCTCCTGAGCAAAGGTATGTAAGAGCATGTTGCAGTTCCATAGTGGAGCATGAATAGAAGACAAATAGCTGCAGGATGGGAGGCTGGAGAGGTGGGTTGGGACCAGGCCCCAAAGGGTCTCCTGAGCCTTGGGAAGGTGGCTGGGCTTGGTCTTGGTCCTGAGTCACAATTCAGTTAAGTAGGCATCTTGGAGATCTCATTTCAATGTGTGCCTTTGGCAAATACACTGGTTCTTCATGGAAAAAAAAAAAAAAAAGCACCGAGAAACAGAAAGAACACAATTTTTTTAAGGCTTACTGCTAAATTTTCTTTGAGGCTCTATTTTGTTCCTAAATTGATCACAGACTAAAAATGCACTGGTATAGTTTATTAGCACCTCATGATACTGCCCCCCTTTTGAGCCCTAAAGTAGTTTTAAATTCAGCCCTGTTCAGAGAATGTTACTTGCCCTTCCCTAGTACAATGCCCTGAACAATGTAATAAATATTTGCTAAACTGGGCTGGATTCACTGAGCAACTACTATATAATATAACATTCTGCCAACTGGCAAGCCTGGGGCTCAGAGGTAGGAGGAGATAAAAAGATGAATGCACCCTCATCCTCAATAAACTTGAAATTGTGATGATAGAAAAGAAACACGTACATGACAATAATACACACACCCCAAGATAGATTGTAGCGCAGTGCGTTCTCTTAGCTAGAGGCCTTTGCAGGTTGGTGGGATTTGACTCCCACTGCTAACAGCACATTTACCAGCTGCTCAACTCCCTATGGGCACAAGGGCTGTATCTTCTTTACTACGAAATCCTCAGAGATCAACAAAATAGTAAGTGCTCAATAAATATTTATCAAATGAATCTCTTTAATCCTTACAACAACCCCGAGAGGTATTAATCATTTTACAAATGTGGAAACTGAGGCTCAGAGGAGTAAAGTAACTTGCTTGGCGTTATAAGGCTAGTAAGTGGCATGGCAATAAGAACAACAACAACAATGGTAGTTTCCATAGTAAGGAAGCCCATCCTCCATTTATCATTCTCCAAATGTCTCTGCCACAGGATGCTCTTTTCATACTAGGATGAATCAGGTTCTCTTTGGCTAAACGAAACTTAAAGTTTACAATTTGAGTTATTGAACTATGGCTGGCTTTTCCCTGATGCCAGTTTTAGTAGCTCCAAAAGGGAATGAAAGGCTTTAGGACAGCTGGACATCCACATAGCTAGGCACAGTGATTCTCTAATACTCTTGCCACTCTCTCCCCAGTTCCCAGGTAAAAAATTAATCCAACTTCAATTCAATAAATCTTTATTGAAGCCTACTATACTCCAGGCACTTTTCTCAATACTTCCAAAATAAAATACACAGTCTGAAACTCTCTGCATCTATCTTATCTTCCGTTGTGATTGAGTCATATCGTACCTACCTTCCTACATAATAAAATGTGGAACACAGCTAGTAAACCCTCAAGGCAGAGACTGACAGAAACCACTTATCTTTGTAGCATCAGGCAGAGAGAAGCTCAGTGCTAACACACAGTAGGTATTTTAATAAATTCTCATGGAACCAAATAAATCTCTTAAATTTTGCTCTGGAATAGACAGTTATGGTTTCAATCAAATCCTAGTTCAACCAATTGCTGGATGTTTAACCTTCATTTACCTCTCTATACTTTGGTTAGCTCATCCATAAACTAGTCCATGGATAAGAACTCAAGAAATGCAAGCTATTCTCATTATTTCTAGTCTTATCTCTAGTTACTGCCACTACTTATTATTAATTAATACTTTGTAGGTTTACATTTAACACAGTAACTTCATATCACAACTCAGAACATGTGTAACTAAAACAAAAGTTTCATGAAATAATACTTACCCATACTAAGTACCATCCATTGATATTTTATTTTCTGTTTCATCCCATTCCCTCATTCCATTTTATTTATTTATTTATTTGTTTATAATGCTGGTCAAGACCCAGTAAAATGATTGTAAGCAAAACCGGACCCTAGTAATATATTAATATTGTTATCCTGTCTGTTGGAGTGTATCATGGATATAGCTCAACTGATCCTCCCATCAAGCCATGCATTTAAATTAACTTGATCTTATGTATTACAAAACTGAAGCTCAGAAAAGTTAAGTGCCTTGGGCTAAATAAGCTCCTGCAAGTTCCTGACAGATACAAGAATCACAAGTCTTCTAACTCTGTGATTCAGGCTCTTATTAAAAACCACCTTTTGATAACCAGTTCCATGCAATAAACATTTACTGAGTACCTACAATGTGCTAGATGTTGAGATACAAGAGCATTTGACATGATCTCTGTCCTCCAGGCTCAGACTAGCCCACCTATCCCCATCTTCTCTTTGCCACACATTACCCAGAAAATAAGCACTGGTACCTGTTGGTGAGAAAATCCAGCACACTCCTCTAATGTCACATTTCTTTACATCCTGAAATATAGTTGATATTTTTCCTCCTACTGCTTTCTGTAACCCTAAAGGCAGTCCTCAATGTGACTTCACCAGTGAACAGTATCATCATAACATCACATTAGTGCTCTAATGTTGATTCCCTCTAAATAATCAATATCTAATTTAGAAGCGTATTTAGGGTGATTTCAACTTCTGAGAAATCACGACTCAATAAAGACAGGGCCTTGATCCTGCAAAACAATCAGGAAACTGGTCCCCTGATCTAAGACATTCCATCGCGACCAATCCAAAGTCAAAACCAAGTCAAAACACTTACCTGAACAGTTAAAAACCTTCATAAACCATAGCTTTTATCTCTCTAAACCATGGCTTTTACCTCTCTCTCTCTAGCTTCATCTTTACACATCCCATGCTGCATTCACACCAGACTACTGATCATTCCTTAAGCAAGCCCTTTATCTTCCCATCCCAACACCTTTACTCATACTATTTCCTCCAGGTGGAATTCAGCTCTACTCCTAATTCTTCTGTCTACCTATCTTTCCTGACTCTACTCAAATGGCATTTCCTCCATGAAGTCTTGTCTCATTCTCCAAACAGGAATTAATGTCTCCCTCTTCTGTGCATGGTACTTCCTCTGCTGAGACACCTCACATTCTGCCAGTTATTGTCTATACCCTCTATATTATAATATATTTTAAGTCCTGTGACATTCCAAAAGATTGTGGTTTATATGCGATAGTCATACAATATATATTTGCTGATTCCACAATTAAAAACTTGAATTTGAAGAGGAATTACCATATTTTTTCCTAGAGAAGTAAACTTTGGCCAAGCTGAATGTATTCCCAAAGGCTTGGGAGTTAGCCCTTCTGATATTGCTAGATAGATAAACTTAGGCAAGCAACTGAGCTTTATTTTCTACGAAAAGGAATTTATAGCACTGCCCTAACCACATTAAAGGGACCAAACTGACACCATAGACCCAAAATTATACAATACTAAGTGAATATGAGAGATTATCTCCACAACACAGATCTGCTACAACAGAACTCTGCTGGGAACAGTGGAAGTTTTAGAATGCAAACTTCCTCCTCTGTTTTTGGAAAATAGACAAAAACTGACAGTTCAGGAAGAGTGCTGTTGAGATTATACCAAAGGTGAGCCCATGTCACTAAAATTCACTAACTAGAGACCTGTTCAAGAGTTTTTACTAAAGTGCTTCTAACCTCGAAGTCTTTTTTTTTTTCTTATGAAAAGCCTTAAACCAGAGATGTAAAGGATTTGGGATGCAAGTATTGGCTTAAATACGGATGGATTTTCAATTATTAAATAATACAAAAAACACCTATCAAGCAAGAAGGCCCTAAGACTATCATACAACCTGCCCTCTATCCTGACCATTTACTCTGCTCAAATCACTCACCCAATCATCTCTTTTGGGTCCTTCACTAATAGATGTGAGATTTTTCTAGGCTGAAATAAGGAGAAATGTCTTCTATGCCATCTTTTATCCAAATTCAGCAGCCTTTCTTTCACAGATGTATTTCTGCCCATATAAAGATATTCTAAAATCAACTAATTTCTTCCAGAGAGCATGCACATCACATACAAGACTGTGTACAAAATCTGTAGAACCTTGGTAAAGGCTTGAAAGGTATTTGAGTAGAAAGAGAAAAGTTCTACTGACTGTCTGTTTCACAGTCAAGGGTCATATTTTAAAAAAGCCTAAGGCCTGCAAAACAGCACTTGGGGGATCAGGACAACTTATAACCTGGTTTTAAGGACAAATTGGAGAAAAGAAAATGAAGTGGAATTCAAAACCCATGACATTAAAACATGCTCTAAGATTATTTTCAGTACAAGTCTTGAACCCTTTCAAGAGCAACTTGTATTATTTCTCTGTCCTCACTAGTAACAGCAACAGGTTCCAATTTAGAACAATTTGTGAATTTATATAATGTGCCTATCTATTCCTCCCTTCAGAGTCTTGGGAAAAAAGTACAAAATTAGGCTTGATCTATCACCAGTACTGATACCACTCACCATCCTTTCCCAAGTGTGTATGTTCAACAACTACATCAAGGACTAGGTGGTGATTTTTCTCCTTTCTCCTTTTTTTCCCCCTATGGTCATCACTGACTTCAAATGGAATGGTAATAAATTGGGGGCCAGAATTCTGCTCACATGTTGCACACCTCTTCAGTCAATCCGATCACTTCTAGAGCTGTTTGCACTGCCAAAGCCATCCATCATCCTGTCTCACCAAGCAGGAGAAGGAAAAATGATGGCAAGTTAGAAAAATCTCATTAAGACACTTTTTGCCTCAACCTCTTCACCACTGCTTGAGAAACAGAACTTCAAAATTCAGTCTATTGGGAAAACAAGGAGTTTAGAGGGGAAAAAAAATCTGAGGTGGTGTAGGGGGGATAAAGCTCCAAATAAGTTATTCCAGGGAAGAACTGGGGACTTCAAACAAACAAACAAACAAACAAACAAACACTGTGTGACACCCCCACTGAGTGTTGGGGAGAGGATGGAGACTGTGAGGGAAGCATGCATTGCCACGTCTTGCTAGGACACCTTTTCCAAGGGACAGAAAGACTGACAGACTAAAAGAGATGTCACATCCTCTAAGCATTTTAATTTTCAGGTGCTGTGTATGTCTGGTGCCTTCAAATACATTTTTCTCTTCGTATCTTGGCAAAAACCCAATGACTCAGGCATTATTATCATCCCCATCTTAAAGGATGAGAAAATTGAGACTCAAAGTCGAAGCATTTAAACCAAGATTACCCAACTATTAACCGGAAGTCAGGGTTCTAAGCCAGGTCTACCTGACTCCATCCTGGTTTCTTAAGACAAAGAACAATTTCTCCAGAGGCTTGCCTGTACAGGTAGCCCATGAGGGTCCTCCGAGGCCCTCGGTAGACTCGTAGTTTCAAGGCCTCTGAGCTGGCTTCCTCAAAAAGGATGTGATAATAATGGTGCCTGAGTATAAACAAATCTAATTTTTCTACATGTGTACGAGTGAAAGTAATATGTTTTTAGCCCGATCTGCACACTGGCCCTCTGGGTCCTAATCACAGAAACCAGGTCGCTTTCAGGAATGGAACCTTTTCGACTACAGAGGCAGTTAAAATATAATCAAGCTAGAATGTTATCCTCCCCCAAAGCCACCTAAAACAGAAGCAACTCCAAAATAGAGCCAATTTACATATTTTAGCCCAAATTAAAAAGCAAAAGCTAAGGATTTCCTTTTAATATCCTGAATTTAAAAAATGCACATTTATGTAAAGCTTCCTTTGGGGAACTGTTACTATGAGGACAACTATCCCAATATTTTTCATAAATATCACTTTTGTTTTGGTGTTACAGTAAGAATCTGGACTTGTGGGAATTGTACTGTCTGTACCCAGTGTATCGACAGAGATAATTAATATTGAAGATGTACAATACCCAGCATTTTAGATATAGTTGGCTGCATTACAAAAAGTAACATAAGAAAGGATGAGTCAAATCTGGTCAAAATCACAAATTGTAGGGACTTAGTTGTTCACTCCATTTTAAGTGAGCACTCTCCTAATGAAAGTTTCATTAGTAAAGATTACACGTTCTCGGCCTTTCTGCTACAGACTGTAAGTTAGCAGTTGGAGCTAAAGTTTATCATTAGAGCTGTATTTACTACTGCTGCAATTTCAAAGGGGGCACTTGAAAAAAATTTCAACTCAGCCTGTTATTTCTCAAATTAGAAAACAAAACTCTAAAGGGTTTAGGCTGGCAGATTAGAAAAAGACAAACTACTTGAAAAACCATTATTGACACAGCCCAGGGCACACGGGGAACCACAGCTGTCTATTTATGACACACATAAACACACCCCACACACTTACCACACACACTGCACACACAATGTGTAGGCGGGTTTGACAAAGTAAGGCTGTGATTTCTGCTCAACCAGCAAGCTTCCAGTTTGCACAGAGGCACACCAAGAAGGTCATGCTCAGGTGCTCCCTGGAAAGTAACCCAGGAAAAGGTATTCAAGGAGCCAGCCCGGTAAAAAGCAGAGCATTTCTGTAAAATTAGCAGGTTCCAGCAGAGCTCCACAAGTAGCTGAGGGAAAGACAAATTTCTCCCAACTGTCCAAATGTTCCTTCTTTCTGAGAGCAAACTTTGGAGACATAAAATCTTATAGACAAGATTATCCAGAAGATCTTTTATTTCTATCGGTTAGAGTCTTGCCGAGATTCTTACAAATACAAAAGGAAAAACTTCCATATACTTGAATGTTCCAACAGACCTTTTCTCATAATTTAACACAAACCTCATTGTGTAATGTCCACTGAAACTCCCTCACGCCTATTTTATCCTCAATCACAGAAAACTTATCCTCTAATTACACCTTTTGATCAGCGTCAAAAGAAAAAGAAAAGGTGACCTTGAATACATGTTCTAAAGAAATGTGCATAGTAAGTTCTCAACAAATGTATCTTCATCCAACAACAAATGAGGGGCTAGCCTCTACCATGAACACTGTTGGCAAAACAACTTCAAAGACTAGTTGTTACAAGAGAGTAGACAACAGTGGCTGGTAACTGATTTATAGAAAGAAC
This sequence comes from Chaetophractus vellerosus, assembly GCA_004027955.1. Lineage (NCBI taxonomy): Eukaryota > Metazoa > Chordata > Mammalia > Cingulata > Chlamyphoridae > Chaetophractus > Chaetophractus vellerosus. Next base: position 26,595 of record PVKH010002450.1, read on the forward strand.
AGGAGAGAATTCAATGCCACAAAATGTAAAGAGAGAGAAACCTCCTTCTCACCATTCTGTGTTGTGTTTTTCAGAATGTGCCTTCTTGGCTGGAATTTTTGCTCTGCTTCCCCATTTCCTGAAAGAACTAAACTTCTTATAAAAAGAAAAATTATGAATTACATTTCTATAGTCTAAAATACATAATTTAACAATTAAACCCGCACTCAAATGCTATTTTCCAAACCAAGAGTCCAAGGAAAGTTATTTTCAGGAGAGTCCCATGACTTGTAATTTTTTTTTTCTCTTTTTCTTAAAGTCACATATGCTAGTGTTGCATTTTACTGTGCAGTTAAAAATAAGGCTTTCCAAAAGAAAATGCAAGCGCAACAATTACACTGACCTTATTTCTTCACCATTTTCACTGCTTTCTTAACTGAAATTTATTTAAAGGATTTCTTTATGGCTCTCAGCAGTTCTTGATTACCTTTTTTATTGAGGGGGAAAATATCTCTAGTGTTAGATACAATAAGGATCTGATTAATGAGCCTCCCGAAAGC
>PVKH010002451.1:0-16421 GCA_004027955.1 Chaetophractus vellerosus
AACAAAGGAATCCGGAAGCCTGAACCCTGGAGACGTCGGCAGCCATCTTTCTCCGAAACATGGACTTTGGTATGGGAAGAAATTTATGCTTTGTGGCCTGGTAACTGTAAGCTTCTACCCCAAATAAATACCCTTTATAAAGACCGACCAATCTTTGGTATATTTCAAAAGGCACGCCTGTGGCTGACCAAAACAGATAGTTACAGCTTTTTGAGTCTGATTCTAAAGTACATATTTCCATTACAATCCTGTTCACTGTTTTTAATCAATTACTTTTTCACAGGTAGAACAAAGAAATGAAATTGAGCCTGGGTTTGAATTGCCACAGAATTTCCATCCAAGGTCTAAATCAAAAGCTTTTCACTCTAATACTCAGCGAACCAGGGAAACCAAACAATTGTTGGAGGGACAGTCAACAAGAATCTCCACTACAACTTCAGCTATCTGGTGATTCCCTCTCCTGCAATACCCATCACCATGCAGAATCTGCATCTCAAGGCTTTTCCTGCTCAAACATGTCGGTATTTGATTGTCTCTTTCCAGAAGACACTTCCATTTCATGTATACATTTAATATACACGTGCCTTTTCAAAAGTAAGTGATTATAATGAAAAACATACATTCAAGGAGTGCTTATAAGCCTCAAATTTCATCCCACTAGAGGGTTGTCGACATTGATAAACCACTCAGCTGTTGTTCTTTTAGTTTACAAGGTCATTAGGCAAGTTCACTGGAACTTCAGGCCCTATGTACTGTGGGCACATTTGAAGATTTATAATTTGTCAATAATTAGACTCCTCCATAGAAATAGTTTACATTTATTAAGGACTTGACACTCCAAAGTCTTTCTGATTTCATGATACATTATAAGAGTAAAATCTGGGCCCTTTGTCATTGTCCCTAAGCTTTCCACCAAGGAACAATCTTTAAGGAAATACTGTTATACATTTATGTTCTAAAGTGGTTCCCTTATCAGGATATCAGATGAATTGGAATTTCTAGACTATCTGTGTTGAATATAGGTACAATTGAGAATTTTTTTTGTTAACTTGAAAATCCTAGAGTATCTGAGGGAAGAAGTTGAGCTAAAGGACAAAAAGTAAGACCATTTAAGACTTAAATAAATACCTAATTAATTTATGAACAAATATGCTATATACATTATTGCCATATCCATTATGGATACTGAGATGGTAGTTTTTCCAAAAATTTATTTCCTGCAATTGTGTTTTTGGCCACTTCACTATCTGAAATCAGAAAATAAGTTTTAACATTGAAAAGAATCACAAGTAATAAATTTAAAGTTTCCTATCTTGAAAATGTAACTCCCTTTGGGGAATTTGCATGATTTTCTTGGATTCTTGCCTTCACTGACATTTCAAAAGGGTCACATCCATGAGTAAGGTCTTGGAAATCTGGTAACAAACTGATTTTTCATGACACGCTGTAACTCCCTTAGCAATATGGTGCTAAGACCAGGAAAGTGACATTTCCTCCATCCTCTCTGGCTGTAGCTATGAGTTTCCTTTCAAAGAGACCACAAAGCAAGATGCAAACAGTTTAAGGAGCAGAGTGAGCAAATGCAATGAGCACGAGCAGAGAGGCTGGGGGCAGCGGAATGATGGAGAAAGAGGCTGACACGTGGGGGCCAAGACAGTCAGCCACCAGCACCAGTTTTACACTGTGTTATGAATCAGGATATTGGGGAAGAGGGTGAGGCTGAGACTAGGGGCTGGGAGTGGGGGTTGTTTTTAATATAGTGTTTTTCCTTTTAATCCTGTGGTGTTGAAAGCACAGCTTTTACAAAGACAGTCTGACCTGTAGTCAACATTATAAATCACTCTCCTAACCTCATAAGCTGAAGGTCTGCAATGAAGATCTGTAATCAACACTGGAACTCATTCTCTTAACCACATAAGTTAAAAATGAAAAACCCTCTAACATCCTTAGAGTCAGCTCTATGGAACAAACACCAAATACCAAGATATATGGTGCTTTTTTTTTCTTTTTCTCAGAAAACTTTATAGCAACACTACTTAAAGCTATTAGATGGAAGCCTGGGGCTCAATATATTAGATGTGAATACCCACTGGCATTTACTAAAATCAATACATGTATGTGCAAAGCCATGAGAATATTATTAATTGATTTATCAAACCATCTCAGAATTTTAAAAAAGAATGAAAATTTTGTTTTTAAAATTCTAAGTAATGTAGGAAACAGATGTGACTCAAGCGATTGAGCTCCCATCTACCATATAGACAGTCCAGGGTTCAATTCCCGGGGTCTCCTGGTGAAAGGCAAGGTGGCCCATGTGGTGAGCTGGCCCGCGTGGAGTGCCGGCCTGGGCAGGAGTGCTGGCCCACGTGGAGAACTGGTGCAGCAAGATGACACAACAAAAAAAGAGACACAGAGGAGAGACAATAAGGGATGCAGCAAACCAGGGAGCTGAGGTGGCACAAGAGATTGAGAGCCTCTCTCCCACTCCAGAAGGTCCCAGGATCGGTTCTTGGTGCCGCTTAAAAGAAGACAAGCAGACACAGAAGAACACAGAGAGCAGACAGCAATCACAAAACAATGGGGGTGGGGTGTGAAAAAAAAAGTCTAGGTAATGTAATCAGAGTTCTTCCAGTTACCAAGAGCCATTCTTGTATGCAGCTTTTACATCAACCTACCAACTGACTAGCAAATAGGCCAGTCTCTGCACTTCACTTAACACACCAGGCAAAGCATGTAGGACAGGCTGCAAAAAGCTAAGATCCAGAGCAGCTATCAGTAATATTTAACAGAAGATTTCCATATGACATTTTCGCATGTAAAACAAAAGGGCCATAAATTTGATTGGGTTGGCCCACACACAGAGAGACAATAATTCAAATTCTCTTGCTCCTCAGACTCTCTTCTCCATGTCACTAATGAATCTACTTAGCTATCATTTTTAACATATATTTACACCCTCATTATAGAAGAGGATATTCGCTCTGTTAAACCCATGTCCTTGGATGCTAAATGTTTTAAAAGGATTAATGTCTTGCTATATCAGGCTATAGTTCTAAAAGTACTTTCCATTGTATTTAAGGAATGATTTGATGGGAAATTATTTGAATTCTTTAAATTAATTCAAGTTCTATTTGATTACTTGTTTGCAAAAGCCCCACTATTCTCAACTTGTGATTATATTTCTTCATCCCCACATGCTGATGACTGTTCCTATATTTGGATGCAAGCTGAGAGAACCATAAAAAACATTAATATTTAGAATATATATAGCACTTCCTATTTTTCTCTATTCCCTTACCTTGACTAATTTTTCTTCATAGCATTTATTACTTCCTGACATTTAGTGAGAGGGCCAAAAAACCTTATCCAAAACTCTTAGGAGCAATTGTATTTCAGAATTCAATTTTTTATTAAAATATTTTTCTACAGGTTTTATGGTAGACTCCCATCAGGAAGTTGGGCAACTCTCATAATCAAACATGAATATTTCTTCAATGTAATACCTGAAGAATCATACTAAATGGGATACATAGAGACCATAAATAGCTTTACCTTTCTTCAGGTCAGGCTTTGCTGCCAGATGAGTTCATGTAAGGTCAGGTTTTGCTGCCAAATGAGTTAGGGAATATCTTTCAGTTCTAAGAGCTTTTTGAATTTCAGAATTGCGCATACGAGGTGATGGGCCTTAGATATTTAGTCTTTGACTATTTTGTCCCTCACCCCAACTAGTATTTAAGAACCATGGACATCTGAATTTTTGTCTACCTTTTTCTTCACTGTATCTCCATAGTCTACTATAATGAATAACACAAAGCAGGCACTCGATAAATAGCTGTGGAATTAATTAATTAATTATATGGCCTGGCATGAGAGCTCTGCCTAATGGAGAAGCTCTATATTTTGTACCAGATCCTCTCTCTTAGGGACCTCGAACAGAGTGGGATTCAGAACTGTGGACTGATACAGAATTGAAAAAGCAAAACTTAATACTCAAGGAGGAAGAAGAAATTAAGCAAAAGCCATGAGGCAATAAAAGATGTAGCTATGTAGAAGCCATAAGACAGAAGGAAAGAAGAGAGGGTTATTAGTCAGAGGTATTGGAAATAGCTAATGCAACAGAAGAGAGAGGCCTGAGTTCACACAGTGATGGAGTCTCAGACTGTATCACCGGATGCGTGTACCAAGAAAAATACCAGGTGAACAGGTTGAGATGGAGTGGCTGAGCCTAGAGTGTCACCAAAGCTAGCGAGGCCACTGAGACAGTCTCCTGTTCCTGTTAGAATTTTTGTTTCCCTGGCTGCCAAACCAATACCATGCAATGGGTTGGCTTAAACAACAGAAATTACTAGCTCACAGTTTTGAGGCTAGGAAAAAGTCCAAATCAAAGAGTCATCAAGGCAATGTTTCCTTCCTGAAGACTGGTGTTCTGGGGCTGGCTGCAGGTGACCCTTGGCCTTTGGCTCCTCTGTCACATGGCAATGCACATAGTGACCCCTCCTGGCCTGTCCCTTCCATTCCAGGTTCCATTGACCTTCAGCTTCCTGCATCCCATGGCTTTCTCCCTCTCTTTCTGAATTTCATTCTGCTTATAAAGGACTCCAGTAATAGGATTAAGACCCATCCTGATTGAGCTGGGCCACACCTTAACTGAAGTAGCCTCATCAAAAGGTCCTACTTACAATGGATTCACACCCACCGGAATGGGTTAAGTTTAAGAACATGTTTTTCTGAGGTACGTACAGCTTCAAACCACCACTATTTGTTTTTCGTTTTACTTCCCTTACAATAAACTTACAGTGACTTACAATTAACTTCTATTAAGTAAGCAGTTGTATGACTTTTATTCCTTGCAAGTTAAAGCAACTAACACCTTAGTGAATTGCTTAACTTCTCTGGACCTCCAATCTTCATATATTAATTGATCAGATTGGACAGATGATGCCGAAACTTCCTTCCAACTAAGATAATTTTGTACGACAGTGGTTCTCAAGCTATACATCAGAATCAGCCATAGAATTTGTTAAAACTCAGATTGCTGGACCCCACTCGCAGAGTTTTTGATTCAAGAGTACTGGATTGGGGCTTGAGGACTTGCATTTCTAAGGTGAAACCGATGCTGAGGCTGCTGCCCTGGCGACCACAGTTTGAAGACCACTAGTCAATTGCATGGAGCAATAGTCATTTCTCTCAAGACATATGTGTGCCTTTAGCCAAATTCCAATGCCCTCTACAAATGACTTGAGTTTCTCCATGTGCCAAGGCATGTCTATGTTCCCATCCACTCTTGAGTATTCAATTTCATTTCCAATCCTAAAATGCAGTTCTTCTAGGGAAAAAGTAAGAGAATCGCTTCTCATCTATGAGTGCCTCTTTTTACCGTGAAACTGATTTCACCATAAAATTAACTTTAAAAAAAAATTAATTGAAACTCATGTTTAATATTGGCCCACAGACACCTAGAGACAGTCCTAAAGAAGAGAAATTTCAGTATTCCTGTTCCCTTTGGACCTATTCATGGTAGTTGCTTATTTTCTGGAAGCCAGAAATCCTCAATTCCAAGCGACATGGCCCAGGCAATCTAAGTCCAACAGAGTTTAAGACTCTAACAAAGCTGCTCAGTATCCTGGCAGCAATTCTTTATGAACCTAAAACTTCACAGAATAATTTTGATTGCTCTTACCAATGCAAAAGAAAAACCACACAGCTTGATTTTTTTTTTTAACACTCAGACCAAAATTACCATTACAAAAAAAAAAAATCTTTCAAATGTGGCAGTTTCAAAAGTCAAGTCTCAGAAAATCTAGAACCACCACTAGGATCAAGTACAAAGAAGATCTTTGGGCATAATTACACTTCAAAGAAAAGAAACACCATTACTCACAAGCAAAGACAAGAAAATAGGTGCAAATAGCTGTAAGTGCTGTAAGTGCTTTATTGCTCCCTGGAAAACTTATTGGAAAAATATTTTACTACCAAATGACGCCTTAGCCAAGCTATCCACCCAGCTTTCCTGTGGGAGAAAAATTGTGGGGACAGAGAAACCCTGGGGCAGTATTTTAGGTGACTGATCCATGGGTGATTAATTATTATATACAAAGATAGGTGTGACAAAATATATAAAAGGCCTTCAAAGTGCACATCTGGGTCACCTGATGCCCTTCTGGAAATGAACAATGGATCCCTGAAGAGTGAGGTTCGCATGGTGCCATAGTCAGGAAAAAGAAGATGGAAAAGGAAGGATTAAGAGGTTGTCAGTAGGTTTTTCTTTTTTTCGCTTTTTTTTTTTTTCTGAAGCCAATTTAAGCCAATTTATTTTTCTTTAAGCTAAAAGGACTCTGCCTCCAGGCTTGTGTATGGCATAAAACAGCCCTTCCAGGAAGCCACATTTATCACACCAAGGAAATGGATCACAAACGAGACAGCATGACAAATACCTGCTTTCAGGATCCTAGGATAGAGTGTCCAGGAATGAGGGTAAGAATTTATTTATCTCCTGGAAACCCAGGCTCCAGCTCAAATAATATTCTCAACAAAGTTTGCCTTAAAATATCACATCTACTCATTGGTTTAAGGCATTCAATATATTAATTACATGATGCTTCGTCATATTCTAAAAAGGGTTATAGAGTTGTTCGCTGATCTAAGACACACCGCACATGCAAGTTATTTGTTATGGTGATTGCTTGCTTTGCAGAGTTGGTGCCCTTGACCCAGCCCCATGGATCAATGTCAAGCAAAGTGAGGTCTCTAGCAAGGGACAACATGAACCCTGTCCCCCAAAGTTCGGCTTTTGAAGCTAAAAGTTGATCTTAGATTCTTGGATCAGACTGAACTGGATTTGAATTTTATCTCCAAACTTAAAGTTGTGCTGCCTTAAGTGACAACCTCTGGAAGCCTCCATTTACTCATGTGTAAAATGAAGCTAATTATAAACCATGCCTCACAGGATGTTTGTGAGTCTGATGTGAGATGTTATGTATAAAGTATCTATGTCTGATGCATGGTAAGTACTCAATAAATATTAGTCATTATAACTATTATGATACCATTATTTTTTCCTCTTAATGATGTTCATTAACTAATTTGCCAGATTAACTAACCATGCTCTCTATTCCCTCTGTTAAACATATTGATTGATGCTCATGGAATTCTAAATTCTCTCAACAGCAGACAACATCCTAGGTAGCCTGTATAATACTGATCATGCAATTAAATAAGTTTATATAATTGGTTTAACAATTATATAGTTTATATAATACATAAAAATTTAATTAATAAAGTTAAATAAGTTTATTCCCAAACATGTTTGTCCCCTTTGTAATTATTATTGGAATTTCATAAATGTTATACAAACTGATGAATCATAAGAGCAAAAAAAAAAGTTGTGATCTCTATGAAAACTAAGCTAAACACTCTGGAAAGGTAAGTGGAAAAATGATTTCTGCCAAATCAAGTGTGAGTGACCCAACCATAGGTTAAGAAAAAAATCACAATAATCTAGGAAACACAGAACTTAGGTTGCCTCATAAGTGTCTTTAGGATCTTTCTTCATTACAAAGAACCTGGAGGTGGAAAATTGTGAAGGATGCATTTTGGGAGTTGTTTATGGAAGTAAGTCACTGGAGAGAGCCAATCAGAAGACCACTCAGCCCAGAAAAGGTGCTGGCCCTATATCGAAAGATCAAAAATAGAATGTATGTACATACTCTGTAAATTAATAGAAAATATTGGATATATGAATATACCCTTTTTCTCCCTCTTTTAAATGGCCTTTTAGAAAGTAAATGATCATTGCTGGTGCCTGTTAAATCAGATAGGAAGGTTTCTGCTGCATTACACAAATACCCTTACCCATTAAGAACTTTCTTAAAGAGATCTAAATTTAAGTAGGTTAAGGGAAGGGAATTACTTTGGCAAGCAAGTAAGATTCGTTTTTGTGATTCATCCACTGTAGCAGTTTGATATTATTTATGAATTCCAAAAGTAGATATTGAATTATGTCTGGGCATACTAAATTATATTGGATTCAGAAGTTTCACTTTTACCTGATTGGGCCACATCAGTAGGACGTTGAGTCCCTGCCCACCAAGAGAAACTGCACTGCATAGAAGGGAGGTTGGTGTTTTGAGCTGAAGCCCCAGGAAGTAAACACACAGAGAAGCAGATACGTTAGACACAGCAGAGGCCCTGGGAAGAAAGACAAGCCGTTTGCCTGATAGTCTACAACTGACCTTGTGGAGACAAGAGAGCAGCTGAGCCCAGAGAAGAACAAGGCCCAGGACAGAGATGAGATTTATCCCAACTTACAGCTGATATTGGAAGAAGCTGGGACCATGGAGCCAAGAGAGGAAGAGGGAGCCTTGCAGACATCAGCAGCCATCTTGCTCCAACATGTGGCAACAGACTTTGGTGAGGGAAGTAACTTAATGCTTTATGGTCTGGTGACTGTAAGCTTCTACCCCAAATAAATACCCTTTATAAAGCCAACAGATTATGGGTCTTTTGCATCAGCACCCCTTTGGCTGACTGATACATCCACAACCATTTTCAATCACATAAAAGAGCACTTCCTGCAGTACATAGGAGCCAGAATCAAAAATTGTGGTCATGAACTAGGTGAGTAGAAGTTCTTAAATGTTGCTCCACTAACTGGCTGCCTCAAAATCATCTGGAGAGCTTTCCAAAAGTTCAAATTCCTCAGCCCATGCCCAGGCATTCTGATTTAGGAGCTCTGACATGGAGCCCTGGACATAGTCATTTTTTTTAAAGTTTCTTAGATGCTTCTGCTGGATAATCAGGTTGAGAAATATTGGTATAGAGCAGTGCTGTCCAAAAGAAATAGGCCACAAATATAAGCCACCATTTTTAGTAACTACATTTAAAATAGAATTTTCTAGGGCCTTCATTTTAAAAAGAGATAAAGTGAATCTTAATACATTTTATTTAAACCAATAAGCCCAAAATATTACCATTTCAACATGAAATCGATATAAAAATTATAAATGGCATCTTTTATATACTTTGTTATACTAAGTCTTGGAAATTTTATACTTACAGCATGTCTCAGTTGGGACTAGCCCCACTGCAAGTGCTCAACAGCTATGATGACTACTGGCTACTTATAATGGGTAAGACAGATACAGAGCATAAAGGGGTAGACTGTCTTAGTGATGTAGCTTGTCTCACTGATGGTATTATATTTGGATGGTTCACAATACCTAAGTGCTCAAGGAAAGGGGGTGATTAGGAAGGTCAAAAAGGAGAAATAAAGGGTATGGAAAATCCAGGGTTAATATTACACTTACCTGGAAGATTTAGGTACCATAAGTAAGGAAGCTCACGTAAATATTTAAGGTGAAACTGATCCCCATGTGCACAAGAAGGAAGAAAGTTTGTGAACTTTAGCTAGACAAGAGTAAAAATTGCTTCCCATACAACTCCAGTTTCTAAATCCAAAAATAGAATTTCCAGAGTTCATGCTTACCTTTCAGAAACCCATGGGACAGGAGAGTGTGGAACACAAATACCTTTATAGAGAAAGCAAACTTCCCAGTGTAAAAGCACCTAGTAGAACCATTTCCAAATGTTTTCAGCTGCGCACACACTTCTTGCACTTATCACACTATTATGTTAGTGAAAACACATTTTGGAGACTGAAATAATAAGTCTGAACAAACAGCTTAACATAGAACTGATGCACATTAGCCTTTGGGAATTCAACTAATGCCATTTTAAAGACTCCAACAGTAAAGCATTCTAACCAAGAATATCACAGCCTCAAATGCTGTAAATCAAACAAAACATTTGTGAAAGAAACCTCCTTAATTCCTCACCAAACACTTGTATCAATGAAAAAACAATCAGAGTAGAACACATTCAATGTCAAAGGCTAATGGAGATGTGTGAGGTATCAGATTACAGACTTTTATTATACAGTGCACAAAAAATTCTATAGGAGCCCAGTGTATAATCTCAAGCTTAAAGTTGCCCCTCAGTTTACATATGAATCTAACATATTCCCTGACATAAATTTTCTTCTTTTTCCTCTTACCCAATATCTACACAGGGCACAAAAATGTTTTTTTTTTAAATGTATATTGTAGTAACATGTATACATCATAAAATTTCCCATTTTAAACACTTTCAAATATACAATTCAGTGGTATTAATTACATTCACAATGTTGCACCACTATCGGCACCATTCCCTACCAAAATGTTTTCATCGCTGTGATGGTTTGGAGCTGGATGTACCCCAGAAAAACATGTTCTTAAACTTAATCTAATCCCTTGTGTGTGAACCCATTGTGAGTAGGACTTTTTGATGAGGTTACTTCAGTTAAGGCATGGCCCAACTGGATCTGCATGGTCTTAATCCTATTACTGAAGGCCTTATAGGGAAGGTCACAGAGAGAGAATGCCAGAGGGATCAGCCAGAAACTGAAAGTCAAAGGAATCCTGAAGAGGAAGGAGAAGGCCTGGAGAGCCTGACATGTGCACTGCCTTGTGACAGAAAAGCCAAGGACCAAGGATCGCCCGCAGCCAGCCCCAGAGTGCCAGTCTTCCAGGAAAATACATCACCTTGATGATGCCTTGATTTTGAACTTCTAGCCTCAAAACTGTGAGCCAATAAATTCCCATTGTTTAAGCCAACCCATTGCATGGTATTTGCTTTGGCAGCCAGAAAACTAAAACAATCACCCAAACAGAAACTTTGCTCAGATTATGCATTAACTCCCCATTCCTCTGTCTCCCTGACCCCTGGTAAACTCTAATCTACTTTCTGTCTCTATGAATTTGCTTTTTCTAGTTATTTTGTGGAGTCATACAATATTTGTATTTTGTGCCTAGCATAACAAAATTAGCTTTAAAGGCAGTTATAGAGGCATTGATAAAATTCTAATAATTAAACTTAAAACTGAATTCTTTAATATTCAAAATCATAAATACATGAAGATGATGATAGTATCTTTCATCTGGTGTGCATCTGTTATTTGGTCATCCAACAGAGGCATTGGGTTTTCACTGCTCTGTCATTTAAACTTCTGCTCAGATTAGAAGTGGTCAAGGAAACTCAGCATCTAAATCAGGAACAATGAGTAACTTGACAATATAGGCATCTGGCTTGTGTATTTACATGCACAAATCACAATAGCTGTATGTTCTGTATATCCATGATTAACAAATTAATAGATCTGTCTGTGACTCCTTTAGGGATAGATCCAAAAGGTGTTTGGAATCCTACCAATTAACTTTTAGCAGAGTACACAGAAACTCAACTTATCACTTTGATAGGTTCAATAAATACTGTTGTCAATTAGTAGAGTCCAATCGCAACAACCATCATTTAGATAAGCAAAACATTATGCTGAAAACAGATGTGTTAACTTATTAGTATGCTATTAGTTAGTGCTCATTTTCCAGTAGATGGATTTTTATTCATTCGTTTAAGTAATGCTTGCAATTTCCACATGCAAATCCCTTTGTTCTGTGGTGCACATTACATCACAAAATAATAATTACAGGCATTACAATAATTCATCCTTTAAGTCCAACGTGCCACTGTGCATACTCACAAATACAGCCACAAGATCAATGCACGCACGTTCAAAAAACTATGCCATGCATTGAAAACTGTTAATCCCCTGGTTGCCCAGCCTGCTTTTTCCATCATGGTTGAATGTTGGATTTTCTCCAAAAAGTTACTCTGCCAAAGTAGAATTGGTGTATAAACTGCTTCCCAAATTCTGCAGCATCTCAGGCTTACTTTTTTCACCCTGTTTATTCTGGATTACTCCAGCTGACTAAGTGCCTGCTCATTTATCCTACACTGATGTCCTCCCTGAGTTATTTCCTTGATACAAAATAATATCATGGATGAATATGAATCACAGGACATAAATAAAGGCTGGAGGGTATAAACACCACGGAAATAGAAAAGGTGAGTTATTATCACCAGTCCGTGAACCTTTCACTGGGCTGGAGATCAATATTGCAGAAGGGGTATCGTCAGTCTAAACTTCCTCCAAATGTAAGTTAATTCATTTTTCCACCTTTATGACTACCAGCAGGGGCTGGGACAATCGATGTCCAGGCTGCTTTATTCTCTGTTTGCTGGTGTCTAGTTCCATGAGGGTGAGTGTTCTCTGCCCAGCATTTGGATTGGACCCTCGTTCTCCTCAGACTTGTCTTTGGGCTTCTGTACCGACTCCACATAACCCTCTGCCATCTCTTCTATCTTCTTTCACTTCCTCAAACCCTGTGGCCTTATCTCAGTCCAGGTCTAGCAGGATATGGATCATGCCCTCAAACTGAGCAGAGTGGTATAAAGGGATTGTTTACAAAACTAGTCAGCAGGGTTTGGAGATGGTACAGGGGATGAGGCAGGACCCCAGGGCTAGCAATAGCAGAAGGCAGCTGCAGCCCCAAGACCTGGAGAGAGAAGGGGCCGCCCCCTAATCCACGATGAGCCAGCAGGGAGAGCGCCAGGGACCTGACTCCCTGACCTCCTCCTCTCCCACACTGCTGGTGCCTCTCCTTGGGAGGGCACAAGGGTGCTCATTAATACAGTCCATCCGGGCCAGTCTCTCCACAGACTTAGAGAATACTGGAGAATGGATTTTGAAAGGCAAATAGAAAATAACCAGGACAGGTCTGATTCTAGTTCATATGATGATGCAGAAATTTTGAAAGAAAAAAAAAGTAGTACTAACATTTTCCTGATGGTTTCCCTAGCACCTTCCCTCTCTCCCTTTCTGAAAAACTCCAACTCCCGGTTCAAGTCACAGTTCCCATACTTCATCAAACACTTGTTTCCACATGCTTCTATCTTCTATCAAACCGCTTCCCTCAAGTGAGGACACATCCCATCTTATTAGTTCTGCAAGGCTCCAGTAACACAAACTGTTGTATGTAACAGACCTACTTTCACTGAGAATTGTGCAGGCTATTTACTATCAACTAGAGCTGACTAAAACATCACTGCTCTTAAAGTTCACTTGCCATTGGCTGATGCAGAAAATGCCTCCTAAGGCTTTTCTCCTCAAAGACAGTGTGCCATCGCCTTATTTCCTTAAATGCTATGTTACTAACCTCTCAATTCGTGGACTATACAAAAAAAAAAATCCCTCATACTTTGTTACCATCCTGGGCATCTGTTCTTTTGGGGAATGCCTTTCCACCATTCTAAAATGTAACTGGAGAGGTAGCTGCCCTTACTTTTACAGATCCCCCCTCCCTGATGACAGGAGTCAGTTTGGGGGTGAGGAAGTGACCCAAGTTGGGTCAGGCATAGTGCTTCACCCTCCAACTAGTCCCCTGACCCAAGAGGGCTCATCAAAGCCCTCCCCCAGGGATTTTCCAACCTGGGGCTAGAGAGATGGTCTGAATGAGGTGAGCTGGGCCTGAGAATTGCTGGGGCCATGACCGCAGCCATCATGGGGCTTGGGTATGGAGGGAGTGAGGCCTCCTTTACCCTGCTCACCATCCTCCTCCCACAGGAGGAAGCTCTCGCATGTGCATTTACCTTTGCTGGAAGGATCTCTTTTCTCAACATACTCAGCTCCTCTGCTGTACCTCAGTTCAAGTTGAACTAGGTCTAACCAGTGCTGATAGAGAACAGCAAGTAGGCTAGTATAACTAAAGAGAAGTGAGGGAGGGAAGAAAGTAGGAGGAGGAATCATAGAGGAAGAGTCAGGGCAGGTAGGGCCTTGAGATCAATGTAAAGACAATCTCTTGCTCTAGAAACCCAGGAAAGGATTTTGAGCAGAGGAGTGAAATGACCTAATTTAAGTTTTCAAAAGCTCACCCTGGCTGCTATTTGGAGTACATACTGTCAGGGTCAAAGGTGGAAACAAGGACACTGGTTAGAAAGTTACTGCAGTTATCCAAGGCAAGATGATGACTGAGAGCAAAATGGAAGCCATGAATGGATAAAGGTAAATAAATAAATCTTTAAAAAAAAAACAACACTGCTTCCCTTAACTGTCTCTCTACATCTTGCCTCTAGATTTACCTATACCTATCTCGTTTCAGCCTGTATTACCCCTTAGAGTAACCAGTTATCTATTCAAGAGGTAGAGCAGGTTTCTGTTTTATTCAGTTCTTTCACAGATGAGCCTAAATGGTCATGGGAATAAGACTGTGTTTGCTTAATCTCTACTATTCATGATTCCTGTCAGACCATTCAATTACCATCTTTCCAGATTGAAAAGCCTCCATTTTAGTCTAAACACACTTGGCAGTGCTGACCTCCCAGCACACAAAATTGAACACAGTTCAGGTTCATTTCCTCATTGTTAAAGCAACTTTTGAAAAAATCATATTAGCCACTGAGGAAAGCATTTAAGAATCAAGTTCCTTACCTTCCAGCAGCTCCTGTGGGCTGTGGAAATGAGGGACAAGAGGAGGCAACAAAGCGCCATGGGAGAAGAACGCAGAACCAGGGCCAGGATTACCTGACTTCATTGCTCAAAGTTCTAAATTGCAATCGTAAGAAAACACAAAAAGACCCACCAACAAAGAACTTTCAAGGCAGAAGGCCTAGACATTGGAAATATTTAAATGAAATATTTAAACTCATTTTGTTTCTGAGGTAAGAACAACAAAAAAAATTCCACAGGGGGAAAAAAAGTAAAACAATTACATTAGGCATCCAGTATGAAAGCCATGTGCAAAAATCAATGCCCTGTTTGGGAAATGCTCAGCACACCGTCTCTAAGGACCACAGCCAAGGCTCTCGACAAGCTCGCTGTCCCTGGGTGCACAGAGCCGCCGTTGAGTGCTGAGGCCAAGTGCAGGAGTCTGAACAGGCATAAACTTCCCCTGGGTGGAACAGCTTTCCATAATCTTTCCAAATAATCTTTAGACCAGCTTCTATGAACCCCTGAGGACTGGGACCCTAATAAAGTCCTGCCTATGAAACCAATTTATAAAAGGTTACACAAATACATTGTCTCAAGCACTGTGTAACTAAAAGTTATAATCTGTTCCTTGGGGGATATCTGAGTTTTAACAGATCTTAAAACTATCTTTATGTAGGTTAGGGTTTTGCAAAGAAAAAGTAATCTGGTTATGAAGTCTTTTAACATACCTACACATATTCAAATCTGCTGGGATAATTCTGTATCATCTTCATCACAAGCACTGTTTATGCTCCAGCCACTGGGGCTAAGCACTCTACACCCATCATCTGACTTAATCCTCACGACACCTCCATAAGGAAGGGGATACAGATTGGAATTGTGTGTCCCCAAAAGCTATAGGGAAGTCTCACTCCCCAGCACCTAAGAATGTGACTTTCTTTGGAAATAGTATCATTACAGATGGAATTAGGCAAGTTAAAATGGGGCCATGCTGGAGAAGGGGGACCCTTCATCCAATATGACTGGTGTGCTTCTAAGAAGAGGACATTCGGACACAGTCCTTGGGACAGAGACAGAGACAGAGGGGAGAAGACCGACTGCAAGCAAGCCAGAGGTGAGAAACGGATTCTTCCCTGCAGACCTTGAAGGAGGTGTAGTCTGGCCAACACCTTGATTTCAGACTCCTACTCGCCAGAACTGTGAGACAATAGATTTTTGCATTTAAGTTCATGGCACTTTGTTATGGTAGCCCTAGGAGACGAAGGCAACAGGCATTATTATTCCTATAGTAAAAATTGAGGTTCATATGAGCAAAACGACTTCTCAGTACACCCACTATCATGGCATGGCAAAGTCAGGATTCACACCCAAGGCCCCTGCCTGTGAAGCCAGTAGGCACCAATCAACCACAATACACATTTCTAGAACTAGCTGTTGCAGTCCCCTCCTTTGAGTTATCGCTCTACAAAATGAATCAGTATGGACACACCGTAAGAATCTCTACTAAGGGAAATGGATGCGGCTCAAGCAATTGGGCTCCCGTCAACCATATAGGAGGCCCTAGGTTCGATTCTTGGGGCCTCCTGGTGAAAGGCAAGCTGGCCCACGTGGCGTGCTGGTCTGCGCAGGAGCGCTGACCCGCATGGAGAGCTGGCACAGCAAGATGACACAACAAAAAGAGACACAGAGGAGAGACAATAAGAGATGTAGCGGACCAGGGAGCTGCGGTGGCGCAAGAGGTTAAGAGCCTCTCTCCCACTCCAGAAGGTCCCAGGATCAGTTCCCAGTGCCGCCTAAAGAGAAGATAAGCAGACAGAGAAGAAGCAACAGAGAGGGGCCAGCTGGATAGCCCAGTGGATAAGGGCACCGGTATACCACATGGGAGGCCCCAGGTTCAGTTCCCAGGGACCTCTTGGAGCAGGCAGATGGCCTTGAGAAAGGCAAGCCACCGTGAGCAGGGCAAAGCAAAAAGCTGCCACAGGCAGGGCGGAGCCGCCACGGGCATGGCAAAGTCACCCGTGAAACACGGAGCTGCCGCCCTCGAATCACGGAAGCTGAG
>PVKH010002451.1:16521-27236 GCA_004027955.1 Chaetophractus vellerosus
GGGTTAGTAAGGCCCAGTGGCTGGCCTGACAAACGCACCAAGAGTCTCTGTCAAAGTCCCATTTTCAAGTTCTTTATTTGACAAAAAGGATGAAACCAGCCTCAGGGTCTGTGTATGCCCTCCCCACTCTTTTGGGAGCCCAGGATAAAGCTCTGGCTACATTATGATTGGACACCTATGCTTTTCATTTATTTAAACCCACACTCAGGCCATTATTTCTCATATAATCACCCTGCCAGGTATGTAAGCTGCCAAGTGGTAGACTAAATGTCAGGTTCACCTTTGGGTCTCTGGTGAACCCAGGATAGCTATATTTATGTATTTGATAGCCTTGGATTTTAATGGACAAAGACTTAGCATATTAATAAAATGTTCTGTTCAGTATGCACACGTCAAATTTATGCCATTATGGAAGGGTTGCTTTTCCAAAACAGGAAAAAAAAAAGGGAAAAAAATGAATTGTTGCCCAAAGCAGATTATTTGCAGACAAGAGGAAATTAAAGCTCCAAAGTTAATGAATATGAGCAACACAAATCTATATTTTAAGGTTAGTGTCTGGGGAAATATCTCCCAAATAAGACTTGAAAGAATATAGAATTTTTAAATGAAGGTAAAGGAATGCAACTCTCCAATTTACAGGAATCCTTTGGATTTTTCTTTCTTGACCAGATGAACGACCTAATGTAGGCAGCAAGGAAAGTTTTCTTGTTAGGCTTTCATGTTCTCCTCTTTATTTCTTAAAGTCCATACATTTTGATCTTCAGGGTATTCTTCTAATAGCTGGTTAAAATCTCTGTGAGAAGCTAAGAAAGAATATTACATGTCCTTCAAACATTTATTTACATAAACATTTATATATTTAAATGTAAACTTGTTTCAGCAAAATATATCCAGGTTACGCATTACCTCAATACTGAAATGGGTTTTAAAAAGGAGCTGAGCCCTTGTCACAGCCTTGAGTCCCATGAATTTACCAAGCCAATCTCTTCTCTCCCATGCTAACAGTTGTAACAAAACAGATATCAGTAGTTCCGGTTCATACACATATTTTGATTGACTTGAGATCCAGATTCCTTATTCATTATTATAACATTATGCTACAAGTTTGAGAAGAAATAAGGAAGATGAGTGGCAGGCGTTCTTAAAAGTTACTACTCCATAAAGAAACAGAGATTAAAAGTCTCACAGCTGCAAAGCCAAGCTTTTTGTTACGCATGCACAGCTTTCTAAATCCCATAAAAAAAAAACACACACACACAAAAAAAACACCTCAACATCTGACCCATTTCATTTTTACAAGGGAAGAGGCTATTACACTGGAAAATATGCGTAAAAATCTGCAGCATTCAGAGGCATTAAACAGTTTTATTTCACATTTGTTTCCTATGTCTCCTTCTTGATAGATGCATTGTAGCACCTGCTGCTATAACTCTACTTTCCATCAGCTCCCAACCTTCTCTTTTAGAAGGAATCTGCGCTGCTTGTTGAAGAGCTGAAGTGATACTGCCATCTCCTGTCCACTGCAGAGAATACAATGAAATTACTCTCAAATGGGAATGGAAAAAAAAGCAGAGATATAAAACCGGAAACTAAGGATGGTTGGCTCATTTATAAATTTTTTCAGCCATAGATAAAAGCCAATTTTATCCAAAATGAAAATGCTATACTTTTGTTTTAAATTTGATATGTGTTTAGATAGAAGTTATATTCTGGCAAAGTTTTGGAGTCCTTATCTAAACATTAAATTGGTAGTTCTCCTGATTTTTCTGAATATTGTTCTCATATGACCTAAAGCCATTTATCCATTTTTCACAATGTAAACATGAATGAGGCACTTAAAAACCTTAAATAATAATAATAATTTACCTTGAATTTTTAATACCAGCTACAGTGCTCTCAGGAAATTGATTTCTTTCCAAAGATTCCAAATTTAGAAACCTTCACAGAGATGATAGTACATGGGAGACAAAAGATAACAGCAGCAACAGAAATCACTGTCATCTTTTGGAATTTTACCAAAGCACACATCCAAGAAAATAAAGTCACTTTTCAAAAGTTTCTTTTCATCTCTAAATTTCGAGATCTGAAAACACATCCACCAGAGGGACCTATATCTTCAAAAAATAAATTAGTTTTTCTTTTTCTCTTGTTATTACTCCCCAGCTTTTTGTGAATAGGAATTGCATTCTAGTCTGGTATTAGGGGGAGTCATATGTTTGTTTGTTTGTTTGTTCTGAGGTACCTGGGCCAGGCATTTGAAACCAGGACTTAGTATGTGGGAAGCTGGTGCTCAACCACTGAGCCCCATCAGCTCCCTCATTCATTTCAAGGAGTCCTGAAGAGATACTCTCTTCTTTGACTGCAACCAACATTCTGAAGGATGGATATCCAAGCCAGTATTATTAAAAATAGAAAAGTTCCAGTCCTCTTCCAATCCATTTTAGGTGGCAACATTCCTCACTTAAAGATATTTATAACCTCTAGTGAAAATTAACACTTATTTAATTAAAAAAAAATTATTGCTATAGAGATAGTGGTTGCCAGGGGTTCAGAGGGAAGGGGGAGGAATGAATAGGTGGAATACCAGGCATTTTTAGGGCAGTGAAATAGTTTTATTTGATACTGTAATGACAGATACATGATATTACACATTTTTCAAAGCCTATAAAACTGTACAGCACAAAGTGTAAACCATAATGTAAACGATAGACTTTGGTTAGTAGCAATGCTTCAATATTGGTTCATCAATTGTAACAAGTGTACCGCACTAACGTAAGATGTTAGTAACGGGGGAAGAAGCTATGTATGGGGAGGGAGTGTTATATGAGAACTCGCTGTACTTGTGACATAATTTTTTTGTAAATCTAAAACTTCTCGGGGCCGGCTCGATAGCCCAGTGGATAGGGCGCCGGCATACCACATGGGAGGCCCTGGGTTCGATTCCCGGGGACCTCTCCTAGCGGGCACACCACCTTGAGAATGGCAAGCCGCCATGGGTGGGCCGGAGCCGCTGTGGGCAGGGCAAGAAGCTGCCACGGACAAGGCAAGAGCCGCCACGGGCAGGGCAGGTCGCCCGCGGATGGAGCGCAGCCAGCCACCCGCGAACTGAATCAAGCGCCGGCCGTGAACGGACGCAGAGACCGCCCACAAGCGGGGAAAGCCGCACCTGCGTGGTGACCACTCTCGGCGCGTCGCTGCAGCGGGGGGAAGGGGAGATATGTAATAAAATAAATAAATCTTTTAAAAAAATAAATAAATAAATAAATAAAACTTCTCTAAAAATAAAAGTTTGTTGTTATTTTTTTAAAAAGTAATATATGCTCTTTGTGGGAAATTTGTAAGACACACAAAGTTGTAAAATTGAAATAAACATTACCTGTAATTCCACAGAAAGATAATCACTATCAACATTCTGGTCTATTTCCTAACCAGCTATTTGCTATGTACATATTTATACTTATTTTTATGTATATAAGCTTAAAATCCTGCATTTTTTCACCTAACATAATATTCTGGTTATTATCTTTTATTATTAAAGTAACCTATTGTTTCACGTTTTTGCTAAAG
Source organism: Chaetophractus vellerosus (assembly GCA_004027955.1). Lineage (NCBI taxonomy): Eukaryota > Metazoa > Chordata > Mammalia > Cingulata > Chlamyphoridae > Chaetophractus > Chaetophractus vellerosus. The sequence goes on from PVKH010002451.1 coordinate 20,089, forward strand.
TGAAAAGGAAAAAGAAAATTAAAATAATTTGCAATTATCTTCCCCAAAAATCAGTGTAGAGTAAAAACATAAATTAAACGAACCTTTTCTACTAATTTATAATGACACGAACAATCTTCTCTCACTCTCTCTCACTGCCTCTCTCAATCTCATTCTTTCCTGCCATCCTCCCCCGTTCTCTCTCTTCCCTCTCACTTTCCTCCCCCAGAAATACACTTGCTTTTAAAACGTCACATTTACTTGCTGCAAATGAACTTTGCACACTTTGCTTCAAATTGGCATTATGCTAGGGTGTGCCTGCCTTCAACGGCCAGGCAGGTTTCCCTCCCATCACAGGTCCCGTTGCTGCCCACTGCTATGACAGGAGAAACGTATCAGCAGTTTTGCTGCAAGTACAAGTTTCTTTGAAGACCAGCTCATTTCTTACCTGGTTAATTTTACTGTCACCCAACACAAACTGTAAGCCAACGGTAGTTAAACTTACACGTGCCCTGCCCAACAATGCAGCGCAAAATGCCAATCCCGGACAACAATAAAAAGAATAACAATTGTACATTTTACGCCTCCGTCATATTATACAAAAGCCTAACAGATTGAATGTGCCTGGGTTACTATCGCTTTCCTCTGCATGGGGAGCTCTGAATTCTGCTTCTGCACCTCAGCATCTTTCACAGTGTGTTAATTTTAACTGATTCTTTTAGAGTAAAATTTTCTAGAGTCTTTACATGACAGATTTTGAAATATGAATTTTTGAAATAGAAACTTTTATTTCAAAATGCAGTTTGTAGGTGAAGGCAGAAAAAGTTTTAAATTGTGTGTGTATTCCCTCACAAAATAATGGTAAAACTCTACCACTTTATGACCCAAGCATGGCTAAATGCCTCCCAGCAAGATACAACATGCACCCATTTAGCAAAACATTTGTTGACCTCTTGAATGCCCCAAGTATAGCCAGCATCAAATCCAAAAGAGAAAACAGCATTGTAAATTTGTAGTATTTGTATGTTAATATTTATTTTCCCCTTATGCATCTCATATTTGCTTATTTTTTATGTGCATTTTGCTCCTTTTAACCTGATGGCAGCACTGTGAAATATCACAGGCCTTTTACTCAGTATTTCTCTTACAAGCCAACCAGGTACAAACAAGAATTTTATATCCGTTTGTTAATTCCAGTTGGGGGCAGTTGAGTTGAGAGAAGGAAAAATAAAGAGACAAATACTACATTTGTGCAAGGTTTATTTCACATCACTCGTACATACTGCACAGTTGGCATATGTCTCAATAAATAGGCTTCAAAAAGAAATTATTGCAGTGTAAAAATAGTTTCCCTGAATTCACATGCTTTTTTACTGTTCCCAGGTCTCAAAATGGCTTTTAAAATTATTTTTTCAGACTCTTAGAGCAATATAGCCCCGATTGCGATAGGATATATTTCTCTGCCCAGATCCCCAGAGTGGAGCTGTAGAGACGGGAAGTTGAGACAGCTTGGCACCACACTAGCCTAAATGAGGCCCAATTTGACGGATTCACTTTCTTTGCCAGAGAGAAAGGAACCTGAGGAATGAAAGGGTCAAAAGACATTGGGGAGGGCCGACTGTAGCCCAGTGGATAGGGCGCCGGTTCACCACATGGGAGGCCCCGGGTTCAGTTCCCGGGGACCTCTCCGAGCAGGCAGACCGCCTTGAGGGGGCAAGCCATCTGCGCAGTGAGCTGACTCGGTGCATCGCCACAACAGGGGGAGACAAAAGCAGACATAGAAGAACATACACACACAAAAAATGAACACACAGCAAGAGCAAGCAGAAAGGGGGGGATATGTAACAATAACAACAACAACAAAAAAATATATATATAAAGACATTAGGGAGATTAGGCCTGAAAATTAATAATAATTATAATTAATAAATAATAATAGGCAGGGTCAAATCTCTTCATTCCGCAAAGCATCTCTAGGCACCTAACACACCATGTACTGTTCCAGGCACCAGAGATGCGGCCCTGAGCAAAGTCACTGCTTCCAGGGAGCTGCTTTGTGGAGATTATAATTCCCAAAACTATCCTCTGCTTGACACTCTTCTTTCCAGAAAAGGCCTGCTCTGGCACCTTTTGGTCTGCAGAGAGCTCCTGGCAAATTCTCAATATAGTGGAAGAGAAAAGAAAGCCTAACAAACATACACAATCCACTATTACCTTTTCCTTTAGGAATATGTTGTAGGGTTTCACCTTCTAAGTAATACATAAAATAACTGCAATTACCTCAGCGAGTTTCTCCCAAAGCACATGAACAAACGCCACGCTTTCACTGACCTCACCATGGTAAGCGTGCGTGGTGGTAGAGCTCACGGGACAACTTGGCTGGGGTCTGGTGTCCAGTTGTTTGGTCAGGCAGACCCCGGCTGGATTGCTATTGCATGGATTTACATCATCCCTCAGTTGGCTGCACCTATGGTTGATTACATCTACAAAAAAAAAAAAAGGAGATGGCTTTCAGCAATGAGAAAATTCTCCAACCAGTTGAAGGCCCTAAAGGGAGAACTGAAGATTTCAGTAGTCAGAAAGAATTTCTCTCTTTCAGTCAGCCAGCTTCCGGGGAATTCATTGAACCCTTCACTGGAGATCCCAGCCGCTGTGGCCTGCCCTAGGGGATGCGGATTTGCCAATCTCCAGTCACTTGAGCCAATTCCTGTAATAAACTTCATGATATTTACCTTACATATGTCTCCTATGGGTTCTGTTTGCCCAGAGAACCCCGACTAATACAGCATGGATTCTGCATTATCGAGGCTGAATGTTCAATCTGCCTTCAGTCCCTCAAATAAGGTCTCAATAATCTGGCTTCTTCAAAACAAAGTTTCAAAATATCTAAAATGTATATTAAGAAGTAAATACAGACATTGATTAAGAAGTGGGAAAATGTCCATGACACATCATTAAATGGAAAACAGCAAGTTACAGAGGCATATCTAGTTATAACCTCATTTTTTTTTTTTTAAAGGGCAAAACCTTGCTGGAATTATCTTAAAGAGTACGAAAGGGAGAAAAAGCAAGAAAAAAATAAATAAAACCCAAACTACACACTATTTAACCTATAATTTTTGTTAATGCTTTGCATTGTTGAATAGTGTCCTTCAAAAGGATAAGAACTTTCAAAAGATTAAATAAGAAAATTGGCCAAAGAGATCTCATAATGAGATTCACTTAATGCTCTGAATTGAGACAAGAAAGGGAAAGGGGGTTGGGATAGTAATACGGACCAAGGGAGGGAAAAATAAATTTGACTTTCATACTGTGGTATACTATAAGCATCCTCTTAAAATCACCTGTTAATATTTTTATAATTTCAAATTTTTATCTCATACATATATATTGCAACAGAGCAAAATTAGTAATTTTTGAAGAAAGAAAAATAAAAACAACCAGTATCCATCAATGCTTTATTGAATTCTAATTAGTATTTTATTGCTAATAAGATCATCTTTTTATTTATAAAGCTTCATTGAGCTGTTTAAAATTGCACCCAAAAAGAAAATAAACAAACAAAAAATTGCAACTAATATGAGATATTCCTATGCAAGTTAGAAAATTCCAACATCCTTTAATATTTAAAGTTAAATACTTAAAAGTAAACGCAACCAGTAAACTAAGGCTCAGCAATGTCCCCCAGCCTCTCTTCTACAACTAGAATCCCCCAAATCTTCAAAGAGATGGGAGAAGAATCCTTTCCTGTGGGAAATCCTGGCAGTCAGCGCTCCTCACTTCATCTTCAAGCTTCTCAGGGAGAGGTCCGATGGCTGCCGCCAGCTTCTTACTGCCCTCTGCTGGCTAAGTCTGAATTCAGTCTTTTATAAGCAGTTCCGTGTTTATACAAGTGCAATTTTACTAAACAAGTCTATAAATATTCTTGGTTCACTAAACATACAAGTTTTAAAAACTATTTTATCCATGTGCTTAAAATAAACCCCAAGAATGTACTGTATCATTATTTCATTTCTTTAATTAAAAAGATATGTTTTCCTTTTGTACATCAAAGGACTTTATCATAAAAGTGAATAGACAACCTTCTCAACGGGAGAAAATATTTGGAATCCACATATCTTATAAGGGTTTAATATCCAGAATATATAAAGAAATCCTATAACTCAACAATAAAAAGACAACCAATTTAAAAATGGGCAAAAGACTTGAATAGACATTTCTCCAGAGGATATACAAATGGCCAAAAAATACATGAAAAAATGCTCAACATCGTTAGCTATTAGGGAAATACAGATCAAAACCACGATGAGATATCTATTCACACTTACTAGAATGGCTACTATTAAAAGAAAAAAAAAACAGAAAATAACAAGTGTTGGAGAGGGTGTGGAGAAATAGGAACCCTTATTCATTTCTGGTGGGAATGCAAAATGGCGCAGTCACGGTGAAAAACAGTTTGACAGTTCCTCAGAAAGTTAAGTATAAAATTGCCATATGACCTGGCAATCCCACTTCTGGGTACATACCCAAAAGAAGTGAAGGCAGGAATTCAAACATACATTTGTTCACAGAGGCATTATTCGCAATTGCCAAAAAATGGAAGTAACCCGAGTGTCTATCAACCAATGAATGGATAAATAAATTGTGATATATACATATAATGGAACATTTTTCAATCATAAAAAGGAATGAAGTTCTGATACATGTGGTTGCATGGATGAACTTTGAAGACATCATGTTGAGTGAAATAAGCCAGACATAAGAGGACAAATATTGTATGATCTCACCGATATGAAATAATTAGAATAAGCAAAATCATAGAGTCAGAATCTGGAGTATATTTTACTAGGGGCCAGGTTGGAGGTAGGGAATGAGGAGTTCATGCTTGACCTATATAGAGTTTCAGGGTTGATTGTAAAGTTTTGGTAATGGAGGGTAGTTAGGTAGTTATGGTAGTGCAATATTGTGAATGTAATTAACAGCATGGAATTAAATACGTGAATGTGGTTAAAAGGGAAAATTCTAGGTTGTATATATGTTATTAGAAGAAAAATTTTAAAAACAAAAACAACAAAGGACTGTACAACACAGTGAACCCTATTGTAAATAAGGGACTATAGTTAATAGTACAATTATAGTTAATAATACACGAGGTGGTTTGAAGTTGTATGTGCCTCAGAAAAGCATGTTCGTAAATTTAAACCATTCCTGTGAGTATGGACCCATTGTAAGACTTTTTTTTTTAAATCATGCTGAACTACTCATGATTTTTTAAAAAGATTTATTTTATTTTTTTATCCCCCCCACCCCATTGTTTGTGGTTGCTGTCTGCTCTGTGTCCATTTGCTGTGTGCTTTCTGTGTCTGCTCGTCTTCTCTTTAGGAGGCACCAGGAACCGAACCCAGGACCTCCCATGTGGAAGAGAGGTGCTCAGTCGCCTGAGGCAGCTCAGCTTCAAGGTTCGTTGTGTCTCTCATTGTCTTTCTTCTTTGTGTCTCCTTTGTTGCATCATCTTGTTGCGCCAACCCACCTTCTGCAGGAGGCATCTGGAACCGAAGCCGGGACCTCCCATGTGGTAGGTGGAAGCCCAGTCGCTTGAGCCACATCCACTTCCCTGTAAGACCTTTTGATGAGGCTCCATCAGTAAAGATGAGGCTACTGATGAGGCTCTATCAGTAAAGACCCACCTCATTCAGGGTGGGTCTTACTCTTTTTACTGGAGTCCTTTATAAGAGAATGAAATTCAGACAGAGAAAGAGAAAGCCATGGGTGTCAGGAGCTAAAGGCAACAAAACCCAGAAGAGAAGGGAAGGAACAGCAGACGCTGCCATGTGGCAAAGGAGCCAAGGGCCAGCAGCTGGTCTTCGGGAAGAAAGCATCACCCTGATGATGCCTTGATTTGGACGTTTTTCCAGCCTCAACTGTGAGCGAGTAAATTCCATCGTTTAAGCCAACACATTTCATGGTGTTGCTCGTGGTGCAGTCTAGGAAACTAAAACAGTACAATTATGAAAATGTTCTTTCATGAATTCTAACAAATATGCCATACTAATGCAAAGTGTTAATAATAGAGTGGTATATGGGAACTCTACTTAATGTATTTCATGCATGATTTTCTGTAAACTTACAACATCTGTAATTTTAAAAAATGGTATGTTTTCTTACTACAAAGCAATGTTTATTACAGAGAGAAAAAAACAAATAAGCAAAAGGAAAAGCAAAAAGCCTAAAATCTCACCTAAGAACAGCCATTAACATCTTGATGTGTATCCTTCCAAACACTCTTCTCTTCTGTTCTCTGCCAAGGCGCTCCCATATTTTCTTAACTAAAGGCCTTCTGAATTGCTGCTTTACAATTTGTTCTCTCTTCACTATCAGTAACGACAGGATGACAGAAGCTCATAGACCAGCCCAAGAGGAACGCCAGGTCTCCACCCATGTGTCTTGCAACCAAGTTAGTTCACACATAAAGAGGAAACTTCACAGAGTGTTTTTCTAATTATGGAAACACTTCTCTCTTCCCACATTTCCTTCCAAAGCCACAGCACTGTGGAAACCCTATTAGGAATGATGTGATGAGGATGGTGAGGGAGCATGGAACGGAGGGCAAAAAAAAGTAGAGATAGACATTCTTCAAGGTCTTTTCATGGAAACTAGGAGAGAGCTTGGAAAAATGCACCTTCCACGTAGGTGAAAGATCCTTAGGATAACCCTCCTCCATCCAGTCTAGGCCTTTCCAAGCAAAAGCCAGATTGTAATGCAACTTTGATCAGCAGGCTGCAATTAAGCTAGGCCTTAGATGAGAAGGCTGAAACATCTCGCTCCTAATAAATGTTTGAATTTGGTGGGGTAATGCTACATTTGCAGTGTAAGCCATGGTTTGTCTCCTAAACTTGTGATCTATTTAATAGGCCCCAAACACCTGATTACCCTCCATGAGATTAAAGACAGCTTTTGCCTCCCAGCTCGGCTCCCGCAGCCCCTGCCACCAGCAGTGAGTCACACCTTCTGAGGGAGGATGGAGAGCCTGACGGGCCTCTCTCCTGGGCCCCTCTAGCCCAGGCAGGAAGCCTCCGTTGCTCTTGATGGAACTGGGGGTGGAGGTTCTGCTCCTCTTCTGGCTTGTGGAGGGGCTTCCTGAGGTCACCTGGCTGGGAGGACAATGCCCG
>PVKH010002452.1:0-27149 GCA_004027955.1 Chaetophractus vellerosus
GGGACATCGTGTTCATTTCCCTTATCTCAAGGAATAACAGTACTGTGCTTCCTGCTGTTTGTAAACAGTTGAAACTAGAATTTTATATTGACCCAATTTATGAGGGCATGTTAAAAATGTTTTCAGTCAAACACAGACTCAGAAGGTTGAAAATACCTCTAGATGAAATTTTCATATAGAAAGAGAACATAATCAGGACATATTGCAAGAATAATGGGAAGAAACATTTATTGAGTATGACCAGTGATATAGAGTATGTATAATAGTAGGGGGGCGGAAATACATTGGTATTGCGTGGATAAAAAGGAGAACACTGCCATTGTTTGGAGATCTTGTGATTGCCTATAGAAAATGCAAGTGAATAAAAAATATATAAATCAGGGACCGTACTACTTGTGGTGGATAAAGACTCAACCTACAAAGATCAATAGCAGTAATAAATGAAATAAACTGTAATAAAATTTAGAAAAATAAGATGCAAAACATATTTGTAAAAAATATTGATTTTTAAAATTTTCTTAGACAAAAATGTAAAATAAAACTATAGCAAAATCTTTACAATTTAATAATGTGTAGGGGATGAAATCATGGCTATATATTCCATGCTTTTTAATTTTTAAAACTTCAAGGCAAAAGTTATTCATATATACATATATGAATATATATGAATTCATATATATATCATTTCACATACATATACGTGTGTGTGTGTGTGTGTGTATACACACATTTATGCATTATTTGGTAATTTGAGATTGTGTATACTCCAGAAAATCATGTCTTTGAAACTGGTCCAATCCTGTGGCTGTGAACCTATTATAGGTGGGACTTTTTGATTAGACTACTTCAGTAAACTGTCACCCAGGGTGGATCTTAATCCTGTTACTGGGGTCCTTTAAAAATGGATGAGAATGGAGAAATGGGGCCACAGAAACAGAGAGAAACCCCCAGAAGCTGAGAGAGAAATTCCTGGAAACCAGAAACTGAAATCATGGAATCGGGGGGAGAGAAAGCCACAGGAGCAGAGAGAAAGCTGGAGGAAGCCAGAAGCTGAAAGCAGACCTGGAGGAGAAGGGAGAGACAGCAGACACTAACTTTGTGCCCTGCCATGTGACAGGAGTTCAGGAATGCCGGCAGCTATGTCTTTGGGAAGAGTGCTTCAAGTGATGCCTTGATATGAACATTTTTCTGAGCCTCAAAACTGTAAGATTATAAGTTTGAAAATCCCTTTTGTAAAAGCCAACCTAATTTTGGTGTATTGCCTCAGCAGCCTTTAGCTAACTAAAAATGCATATACTTATATTTATATAAATGAAATCCATGAATAGATGTTGACAGTTTACAAAGATGGGTAAAAAGGTGTTTTTGTCTTTGAGCTAAATATATACATGGCTATATATATAGATAGACGTACACACACACACACACAACTGTACACATGTACATACACAGCAAATTTAAAGTTATACTAATTCAACCAATGAATATTTGATGTGAGTCAGACAGAAGGAATATAAAATAGAACATAAACTCAGAGATAGACCTTTTTATATTTGATAAAGGTAACATCATAAATCAATATGAAAAGAATGAATTATTTAGGATGATATTGAAAAATAATTTGCTGTATGGTAAAAATGAGCATGGTTTTCCACCCACCACTATATACTAATATTCTCTCACTGGCTTAATATGTTCAACAGTGTAAACTAGAATTCTAATTTTCTCATAGATATTTTTCAAAACTCTAATAGTGAACACTATTATCACAGTTCAATTGATTGGTGAATCCATAGCATCTAACATGTTTAATTCAGAAGGGAATCACTGCATACATCAATAGACAATCATGGACATTTATAATATGAGTATAAATGATCTTAATTCCATATGCTCCATCCATTTCTTAGGGCATTGTATACAGCTCAAAATTATTTTCTTTTACTTCCACCTATGATATTGTTAAACCTTCATATTGCAAATAAAGAACAAAACATGCTATTAGGATAAGTTATGCATCAACACAATTGTGAAAACATTTTTGCTAAATAATTTAGTCACCATCACTAAAATCTTAGATCCAATGATTATTATATTAACTACTTAATACTAAGCTAGGAACTTAATTTAAATTAAGGATTGAAAAAAAATATGATTTTTAAATTTTGTAGGTAGCCAACAGTATTTTGAGTTTTTACAGATTTGCATTTTAAAAAACTAATAAAATTGTTTACTTTTAGTGCCAGCAAAAAGACATTTATAAATGTGATGCCTGTTCATAGTTTCTTTCTTAAATAAAATAATTCTTCCAGGTTGGAAACTAGAAAAGAACAAGTAATAAATATATTTGTGACAGAAGTTTATTAAATTTACCTGAGAATTACCTTATTAGTTGCAAAATCAAGAGATCCCAGAGTTAGAATCTATAACCTTGCTACATATCAATGCAATGGCAAATAATTCTTTTAACTATGAGTCCTTCACAATATTAACCTCAGAACTTTAAAAGAGAAAGCAATCATTACCTGTGAATGATATTTTTCTTTATCAAATTATAAGTTTATTCTTACTTGTAGTAATAGTATTCTGAAAATACGCAATGGCATGGAATGTTATGACATGTTACTTTTTGTAGCAAATTCCCAATTATTTAATCTTATTCACAGATGACTCATGGGATTACCAATTCATTCTCACTATGTAAAAAAATTCCTATCTCAAGCTGACACAGTTTTCTTCTTTGAATTTTTTCAGTTCTGAAGCACAGAAAGAAGGTTATATTTTTAAACACAAAGCATGGTAAAATAAATGAAGTTAGGATAAAAATAAAACTATATGTAGCCAATGTATTGCATAAAATATACTTTAAGGACATATCATAAATTTAATAGGTAAATTCTTGCTTTGTTAAAATCAATACTTCTACTTGATAGGGAAAAGTGAAGGTGGCCCTATAGTATAGATTTAACCTGATACTTAAAAATCATTAATAATTTGAAATGCACAGAAGAGTTTCCCATTTCGCTTGTCACTTACATTTCAATATTTAACACTTCTGCTTTCTCCTTAAATTATTATAATTGAAATACCCTTTACAATAGTTTTCTGTGAAACTAATAAAATACGATATAAATAATCTTAAGAATAATGGGATATTTTGCAGCTGAATGCTGAATAAAGGAAAAGAGGTAAATATTAACCAATACTTCTCATCAAAAAAAAAAAGCTTTCAGCATTAAGCTTTAAGTAATATGTTTGAAATATTCTTTTATAACTGAGATTGGCAAATTACAACCCATGTACCATATCAAGCCCACATGCCTATTTTTAAACATTTTTATTGAGGCACACCCCCGCTCATTTTTTACCACTTGTCTATGTGTATTTTTGTGCTACAGTGGTACAGTTAAATGTTGCAACATAGGCCTTATGACTCAGAACCTATAGAACGTTTATTATTGGCCCTTTAATAAAATGCTGTGAACCTCTAACTTACATTATTAATTGATTTTTTCCTCTTTTTCCTTTCTTTTTTGAATCGAGTAAACACTTCAATTATTTAACTTACCACTTTCCTACAGAAAGACAACCTTTTTACAGAATCCAAATTTAAAAATCTTCAAAAATACAAAATGAAATGGATCTTAGTGCATATTCAATTTCTTGTACTTAATACTAAAATTGCCATTGCTATATGTGAGTAATAAACATCTTCCACTTCTTGAAAGAAACATTTCCATTCAATAATTAAAATGGCTTACTTTTTTTTTTGGCCACCTTTTGTTTTACTGACACGTAAATTGCTCAAAAAATGTCCTCACGATTCAATAATTACAAAGACTCAGGCTTATATTAAAAAAGAATAACCCAGAAGCCCCAGCAGGTGCCAGCCCCAGAGAGGCCCGGGTTGGGTGGCGGCAGGTGTTGGGCGGGACACGCGGCGCCCAGGCCCGAAGGTGAAAATGGCTTACTTTTGGTGGACATGCCTTGCACATGGACCTCAGCCACAAAATATTTAGAATAGTTATCTACAACAATCTGGACATTTTCTGAAGTGTTGGATATTTATAATTTAAATAGCATATCTGAGTTTAGAAGAAAGATTTAATTCTAATATTCTGATCATTTTTCTTCAGGCTACTGATAAGGGATTTCTTCATGATGCAAAGAAAAATGAATAAGAAATATAGGAAAATTTTCTAAAAATATTAAAAGGTTTATAGCAACAAATTATACTTTCCAAGTTTTAAGCAGTGAACTTAAACAGGGTTGGCAGTTTAGCAAGAAATAATATATTTTGGGTTAAGGCTGGTGCAGTTATAAAACAATGACCATAGAACAGTTTGTTTTTGTGGCAAACACCCACGTATGAAATCAGCAAAAAAACAATTTTCCTGAATTAAAGTAGTTTAGAAAGAAACATGTATTTGCAGGAAGAGTTGTGGCTATTGGAAAAATAGCTGAGTTGGAAAAATTTACAAAATTAAAAGCAATATGCATCCTTTCTATCTTCATTTTTGCCAGGGTTTAGCCAACCACCTGTTCTTCCTATTACCCAAAGGGGAAAAAAAAACTATAACAAGAAAGAAAATCTGGGTAATTTAACTTAAATTTAAGATTACTCATTCCATTTCTAAGAATTTTTTTTCTACAAATGCTGGTAGTAGGAACACAAAATATTTGTATGACAGCTTTTTTGCATAATCTACACAAGCTTGGTATAAAATACAATCCAATGGGAGAAAATGTTTATGTTTCAAATTTAAGAAATTTATCATTATAGTGTTATGGTCTTTCCCTTTACTGAAGCCATTTGTGAATAAAATCAATGTGAAAATATGCAAGCATTCTCCAACAAATATATTAGGCATGTTATTTAAGAAAAACAACTTTAAAAATATATTAAAATGTATGCCTCTAAATAAGATTATTCATCAAATATTTCCAAAGAAATTGGCACAAAGTCTTCCCTGAATTATTTGGCCCATCTTTATGGCTTGAATCATGTCTTTTACAAAGACATGTTCAAATCTTAATCTCTAGTCCTATGGATGTGAACCCATTTGTAAATAGGGACTTTGAGGATGTTATTAGTTGAGGTAAGGCCAACCTTAATCAGGGTAGGCCGTAATACAGCGTGACTATAGTCCTTATAAGTAGGGGGGATTGGGGGAGACAGGAGAGAGATTACAATGTGAGAAAGGTAGAGATTGAGTTATGGTTTGCCAGCAAGCCACAACCAGAAGGTTACAGACTTCAGAAAAAGCACAATTTGTTGACACCTTAATTTTGGACTTGTGGCCTCCAAACTGGGAGAAAATATATTCCTTTTGTTTAAGCTGACAAATCTGTGGTATCTGGTATCTGTTAGAGCAACCCTGGAAAACTAAAATAGTTATCGATGTTGAAATTGTTTTCAGAGTTTGACATGTAATTTAAATAAGTTTAGTAGTATGAAGTGTATATTGTATTTACTGTGTATTCTATATTGGAAAAGACCAATAAGCATTTAGAAGCTAAATCTTGTACCTAATGTATAGATCAAGTTAGGTAATATCTGAAAAAGAAATCTCAGTGAGAAATACAATACTTTAGAAATAACTCCTATACATACATCATTTGAAACAGGTTTCAAATTAAAATGGTGATAAGTACTATTGAAAGGGCACACAGATAATTCATGGAAATATGACAAAGCTGAACCACCAGGTATCAGCAAGGGAGGTTCTTGGCAGTTATAGGGAATATGGTAGGTGGTCGTTGTCCTTCTCACTCTTCTTCTTCTTCACTAAACACATAGCTGTATAATGTCTCTCTGTTTTCTTATGCAGTGCCAACAAGTATCTAAGGTAATTGATACCTTATCTCTATTTTCCCATGTTTGGAATATAATTATCATAATTTACCTTTACCCAGGAACACAAGAAATGATGATGGGGCTATTGATACCTCTTCATCATGTCACTTGTCCACCTTTGTTTCAGTCACTTTTAGCTACGGAAGTCCCTAGGAAGGAGTTTGCTCATGGTAGTGTATGACTACAAAATGCCAAATAAAATTTTATTGATACCTGAACCATTGCAGTAAATAAAGGGAGACAATATTAATTGAATTAAACAAATCATTAGCTCTAATGTTTTTGTTCAACATTATGTTTTAATAGATGGACTTTATCTTCAATTGAAACATTTACACATACACACTTTCTTTGGTATATTTTCCTCTATATAAGTAAGAAGAAAATCAAAGTGTTGATCTTTATTATAGTAAATTGAAAGAAATAACTATATATAAAATATATAAATATATTTTAAGAAATGTATATGTAACAATTGACCCAAAATAAATAAACTAATTTTACAGTTTAAAGGGATGTCAATGATCTTTCAATACAGTCCTTTATTTTAAAGTTGATATAACTGAGGTTCAAAAAGATTAAGTAACTTTTAGAATGTCTTTATGAGTAAATGACAAGTGCAATCCAAATATGATATTCTTTTGAATGAATGTTTTATATAACATATAAATTCATAATAGAATGTTATTTGATGATTGCAATTGAAGATGGCAAATAATTTTTAATACTAGCAGAAACATTCTCAGCAATTTTTAAGACATATATAACAATTGCTTAGAATTTGATGATATTAAAATATATTTCCCCTATCCATTTCAATTAATATATATTTGCCATAAAAGAAATACAAAGAAGAAGAAAGAAAGTATTATAAAAGAGGGGAAAAAAATGGCAAAGATGAGAAGATGAGGCTAGGGAAAGGAGAGGAGATGAAAGAGAGAAAGTATACATTTTAAAAATCAGTATTTTTAAATCTGTCACCATGATAAAAATTAATTAATTAATATTTATTAAATTTAATTATGATCATTAAATTCTTTGAAGATATATTTTTTAAAAACTTGTTTGTTAAAATTAAAACACTGAAAAGACATAGATTTAATGACATATGGTAAACTAAACAGTTCTACAAACCATATCACAACATATAGATGTAGTATATGATATTTATATTTAAAATTTTTTAATCTTTTTCATAATTAAATTCAAACAGAAAAAAAATGGGTGAAATATTTCATTTTATTTACAGGGAATTTGATGCTCTAAATTTTGGCAATTGGCAAAGTGCAAGGGGAATTTTACTTCCTTAATGGCAGATTATATTGTTTTTGGACCATCAAAAGGGCTACCAAAGAAATAAGGATTTACATGACCAATTTATGAAAGAAAAGGGAATACCATAGTTGCAAGGTCACTGAACTGTAACCACCTTGATCCTTGAAGCATTTTCTAGTCTAAAACTGTGACTGAAATAATGGGAACTTGTGGAGGGTTTTCAACAGGATCATGAGGCTAGTTGACCAATCACAGGTAGGCATACAAAGAAGCTATGGTCAATCTTGCTTACCTTGATGGAAATAGGAACAGAGTATGGAAAGTATTAAAAGGGCAAAAAGCAGGAGGAGCAAGAGAAGAGCCCTCGTCCAGAAACTAAGGGCTAATGCCTAAAGGCCCTACAGCCAAAGGCTCCATCAGGGTAATATACAAGCGAACGTGGACTGATTTCCTGAGAGTGGGTATAGCCTATGAGGACATTGATAGAAAACCAATACTGTATTGGTTGGTCTATGGAAAGATTTAAAACCTGAGCAACATTTTACAAAATCTGAGATATTTGATGCTATCATAGTCATCCCAATGGCTTCACAAGAAAGGGATCTTACGAAGTAGATCCCTCTTGAGCTAATCCTCTGATGAGAAGGACAATTTGCCTAAATGTTGGAGCTCTACAGGGTGACCAGAGTCCACATGTGGAGCTCACCATATATTGGACCGCCCATGTAACATATATGGCTTTGGATTTTCTCACAACCCTTCCAGTTCTTTCTACTTCTAGTCACATCAGAATTTCATTTCTGAATAGTTACACAGCAAACTTTAAGAAATAACTGTGACTGAGAAGTAAAACTTGTATGCTTAGACTTCTCTCCCAGAAACTCTAAGAATAATCTGATCTGTAAACTGCTTGCCCAGCTTCATATCAATAGCTCCTTTAACTTCAGCCCTACTGACAAACATTATAAATGCTCATTTTACAGAGTCACTGTGAAAGTGTACCTTCTGCCCTTCTGAGAAACACTGTGAATGTTCATTCCTTAAATATCTCTCTTGATTTCTGCATTTTTAAATCTTGCTCCCCCTCACATGCCTTCCTTATCCACATATAGGTATATACTATAAAAGTCCCCTCTTGCTTGTAGCAAGGGCAGACTCAAGCCTTGGAATTGTTACACTCTCTACCCACCAGATCAGGATTTAGGCTACAACCAAGCTCAAATCTATCACCCTGTGAAGAGCTTCCCCATGTAGCCCAAGAATTAAACACTCTCCCCACACACACACACACACACACAGCTGGACTTGTCTGAGTCTTTCTTCGGTCTGATTTATCCCTCTCAGTGTGATGGGAAACTAATTTTACATGGCTCTCTGTTATACTCGAAATAAGCACAATAAGCAAAAACATGGGCATAAAGTACAGGAGCCGAATGTACTTTAATTTATGGAAATCCTGGGAAGCATCAAGGGCAATGGGTTACTGTGGATGGATATGATAACTCTGTGATATGCATAATGCAAACATGCCTGGTTCTCCTGGTGGGTAATTACCCATCAAAAAATATACAGTACACATATTTCCCCAACAAGGAAACATTTAATTAGGAATTGATGTCTTAATAGACCACACTTTGCATACCACTGTTGGGGAATTTCATCTACAAGTGTATGTAGTTAAAGTTGTTGTATGAGTCTGGGTTAAATGGAAACCAGTTGTTTTACCAATGCTGCAGAACATAGTGTATACCAAACAATACCATTTGCCGGATGGTCACCAAGAAATAACTGCTACAATGGATGAATTAGCAAAAGTACAAATTAGACATTCTGCTTAAAGTTCATTCAGCAGCTCTTTATGGTCAGTAAAGGAACCAGATGGCACCTGGAGGATGATGGTGGATTATCAAAAGTTAAAGTTGTATCTGCAATACATGCTGCAGTCCCTAAAATAGCCAAACTCCTAGACCAGCTGACCCTTAAATTAAGAACTGCCCATTCTCTTCTCAATCTAGCAAATGCTTTTGTAAAGCATTTCCTGCCACCCTCAATCTCAAGAGCAGAATGCTTTCATGTGTAAAGTTCAACAATGGACCTTCACTGTTTACCCCAAGGATATATTCACAGTCCCTCCATCTGTCATGGAATGGTGGCCTGGGATACCAATGATTGTCCTACCATCAACTATTGCTCTGTTTCAGTATATTGATGATATCTTGCTGACGTTTGATTCCATTATAGATTTAGAAATGGCTTTAACAATTGTATTCCATTGCTTAAAAGCTAGAGAATGGGAAGACAATCCTTTCAAAATTCAAGGGACTGTGGTAGCAGTAAAATTCTTGGGTGTTACATGGTCAGATAAGACCTGGAACATTCCAAATAATGTAAGAGAAAAATCTTACAGAAACCTATTCCTACCACAGATAAACAACCACAAGTGTTCATAGGGCTCTTAGCACCCTGGAGAATGTTCATTCCACATCTGGCCCAGGTTCTCCAACTTTTGTATGCATTCATAAAAGGGAGAAGTCTTGGTCTTAGGAAAACAAAGGTCAAAGGGCATTTGAACAAGCTAAGTTTCTATGCTTACAAGCCAAAGCTCTCTGCTTCCCCCTTCCCCTACCCCAATGAAGCAACCTTAAGGCTACACAAAAAGAGTAGCATCAAGGAGCTATGAGGTGGCACATGGCTAAAGCATTACGCATTCCTATAAAGTATTCTGACTTGATTCATATCATACAAGACTTTGAGGACTGTTCTCACTTTCATCAGTGAACATATGCATAAAGCTGACATACCCCTTTGGAACTGACAAATAGATTACATAGGTCCCGTGCCCCTTAGTTCTGGCAAATACTATGTGTTAGCTTGTGCAGACACCAATACAAACCTTTTTCAAGCTTTTACAGTGAAACAAGCCATCCAACAAAATATTATTAGAGTTAAAGTGGCTCAGCAGTTTGTAAGGAATACCCTATCATATAGATAGCAACCAGGGAACACATTTTTTAAAATTTTTATTTATTATATATCCACCCCTTTCTGCTTGTTCTTGCTGTGTTCATTTTTGTGTTCTTCTGTATCTGCTTGTCTCCCCCCTTTGCGGCGACCCGCTGAGTCAGCTCACTGTGTGGCGGCCCACCTGCTCGCAGTGGCTTGCCCTTCTCATGGGGGCTTGTCCTGCCCACGGGGGCTTGCCCTGCCAGTGGTGACTTGCCTTTTCAAGGCAGTCTGCCCTCTCGAGGAGGTCCTGGGAACTGAACCCGGGGCCTTCCATGTGGTAGACCAGAGCCTAACCAATTGGGCTACACCCGGCCCCCCAGGGAACACATTTCACCAAGAATGACATACAACAATTGGCTAGAGACCAAGGTATTTTTTGGTGCTTTCATTTACCTTATAACCCCATAGGGAAAGAATTAATAGAAAGGAAAAATAGTCTGTTAAAACAGCAAATAAAACCATTAACTAGTAGCCACACATTACAGGGATGGACATCAGTGTTGTTGGACTCCTTAGTGCATTTAAACCAGAACCCTAGTACCATACAAGGTGTCTCTCCATTTCAGTTATTGAATACAATGATCACTAAGACCCCTAAAATAATAAAAGTATCTGCCACAGCTCCTGTCGATACTCCTGAAGTATATGGAAATACATTACTGCCTCAACCTCTTGCAACTTTGCCAGCTGGCAATGGCTCTATATTGCTAGATCTACAATGCATATTGCCTCCAGACTAGCTCTGTTTCATAGTGCCAGAGGGCACTATGCACCAGCTCAGTAGAGCACTGGAGCCTACCTTCTTCTTCTCTCAAGGACCAACAGAGTTGCTGTATACTGGCTGTGTGAAGAATATACCCAGTGGAGCAATAATTGCCAGACTAATGTGGGTAGAATCTAAACAGACACAAATGGCAATATACACAGTGTTTTAAACCTGGAGCTCACCCATTGATGGCCCATGGCTTAGGACCTAAGGAAGAAATTTCAACTGCCAATCTGCTTACCAGAGAAGACATCTGTCTCTGCATACTTACTAAATACTTAAGTATGCATCCTTAAGTTAATCTTCCTGCTTCACTGGAGTTCATCCAACATCATTTTTGATTGGGCTGCTTCCATGGTCGCAACACACAACCAAACAGACTGTTGGACATGTGTATATGTGCCAGGCTACAGCAGCTCCAGTCTCTCCTGGAGCAATTGGTTAATGACTATAAATTGTAGCCACTCTTCTAGGTGTCAAATCCCAGAACCCGCAAACTCTTATAATTACTCTGCCTCTGTTCAATATGCTCTATTGCCATGGAACATTTCAACAAACCCATCCATTCCTCATATCTGTTAGGAATGGGCTCATGTAGATGGAAACAAAACACAGTGTCCTAGACACTCAAGCATCCTTTTGTCTTCAAAATACAATGCCTCCAATCAAAAAACCCACTGTCATATGGAATGGCCACTATTACAGGTGTGCAAATGAGTCTTCATTGTCTGGGACACTGAATGAACTGGATGGCAAAATGCATCTCTACACACAGGAACTTATATACTTCCATTAGGTCCTGGTTGGTTATGTACAGCACACTTTTGGCCATATCTACCCAATAACTTGACAGGAAGATTTACATTAGGGTATCATTTCCTACCAGGTAGCTCACTCAAAATTTTACCTAGCACTCCTCAGAACCTTCCAGCTCAACAAGACCACTTTGACATTAAAATGAAGTGCTCTCTAGCATGGAAGGAGTGGCTACTTAGTATTTTTCTTCCTGGTGCCAGAGCTTTAGATGCTCTTTATTTTTTTTTTTTTGTTACATATCCCCCCCTTTCTGCTTGTTCTTGCTGTGTTCATCTTTGCGTTCCTCTGTGTCCGCCTTGTCTCCCCCCCCTTGCGGTAACGTGCCGAGTCAGCTCACTGCACAGGCGATCTGCCCTGCTCACGGGTGGCTCTGCTCTGCTTGTGGGCGGCTCTGCTCTGTTCGTGGGCAGATCTGCTCTGTTCACGGGTGACCTGCCCTGCCCATGGCAGCTTTGCCCTGCCCGTGGCGGCTTTGACCTGTCTGTGGTGGCTTTTTTTGCCCTGCCCACGGTGGCTCCGACCCACCCACAGCATCTTGCCCTCCACAGGCGGTCCACCTGCTCAGAGAGGCCCCCGGGAACCAAACCCAGGGACTCCCATGTGGTGAAACAGCACCCTATCCACTGGGCCACAGCCGGACCCCTAGATGCTCTTTAGATGCAGGTAGCAGCCCTAGCTAACTTCAATGACCAAGGCTCTGGTGACACTAAACATAGTACAAACCTCTTGAATGAAGAAACAACTCAAATGAGAAAAGTGGCAATGCAGAACCATATGGCCTTAGGATATATTTACTACTGCACATGGAGGCACTTGTGCTATGATTGGCATTGTGTGCTATATTTACATACCTGATAAACTTGCTAATGTTACCAATGTTATAAGTCACTTACAAAAATCTATCTATCATATTAAAAACCTAAGCTCCATGGATTCTTTTTCTTCCTGGCCCACAAATCTACACTCACTTTGGAGTTGAACTTTACTATTTGGAAGTCTTCTTGTAATAGTCATTTTCTTGCCTTGTTGTTAATATGGTAGCTGTGTTCTAATGACTCAATGCCATAATTTGTAAACCTCTCATTCCGTGTTCAGAGCTTTATGCAGAAGAGGTGGTGGAAACATTGTAAGAATTGTGGGATGGTATGATTGTGTCATATATGGTTTTATATATATATATATATATTTTTTAAAGATTTATTTATTTTATTACATATCTCCCCTTCCCCCCCGCTGCGGGGACGCGCCGAGACTTGGTCACTGCGCAGGCGCGGCTTTCCCCGCTTGTGGGAGGCTTCTGCTTCCATCACGGCCGGCTTTTTAGTTCACGGGTGGCTGGCTGCGCTGGATTTGCAGGCGACCTGCCCTACCCGTGGCGGCTTTTGCCTGTCCGTGGCAGCTTTTTGCCCTGCCCACGGCGGCTCTGGCCCGCCCATGGCGGCTTGCCATTCTCAGGGCGGTCTGCCCGCTAGGAGAGGTCCCCGGGAACCGAACCCGGGGCCTCCCATGGGGTATGCCGACGCCCTATCCACTGGGCTATCCAGTCGGCCCCTTTATATTTTCCCCTAAGACCTTCCAGCTCTTTCCTCTACTAGTCTCAGTAGCATTTCGTTTCTTAATACTTATAAAGCAATCCTTGAGAAATAACGATTTGTGAGCTTAAGTAAACCTTGTGTCATAAATGCTTAACTTTCTATTCTAGAGAACTTTAAGAACAATTCTTTTGAACTGCCTGACTACCTTCAAATCATAGATGTTTTACATAGTCACTGTAAAGTGTAACTTCTGCCATGCTGAGAACATTGGAAATATCCAGTTCCTTTATTATCTGTGCTGAACACTGCATTTTTAAAATCACACCTTCCCTCATGTGCCTTGTCCATCTGCATGTAGAAATGTAATGTACAAGACCTGTCTTGTTTTGTAGGGAGTGCACATGTTGAGCCTGGAAGAGTTGTCTCTCCTTCTACTGCCAAGGATGAGGATAGACCATGACAAAGCTTGGAACTATCATCTCTTTTCCTGCTACTGGGAGGAGGACCCACATAAGCCTGCTAATAAACATTCACTTGTTTTCCAAGCCAGGCTTGTCCAAGTTCTCTCTTTAGTCTGATGTGTACCTCTCAGTTCAGTGGGAAGCTGTCATTTTACACAGCCCTTCACTATACTTAGTGTAATATATTATAATATACTGAAATATTCAATATGATGACATTTATTTTTTCCCAAAATTGATATCAAGATTCAATATTATTCATAACCACAATAGTAAAAACTCAAATGGTGTGAGCTTACTACCAGCACACAATAAACAACAAAATACTAAATATTAAATTCCCATCCTGAGGAGTCCTGATTCATTCTCAAATAGAGGGGCAAGAATCTCTCAAGTATATAAGCAGTGCCTAATAAAAGAAACAGACCAATATGTTAATCCCTCAATATTAATGCATGCAAATATGAGTTTTATTCTTGTAAAATTGAAAATTATCCTAATAATAACTATTGCCTAAGAGTAACCTCCTGGAAACCTCCTCGTTACTCAACAAGACTTCTCTCTAAGCCAAACACAGCAAATAAACTCACTACCTTCTCCCTATGTGGGGCATGACTCCCAGTGATGAGCCTCCCTGGCACTGAGGGATTAATACCAAGTACCAACCAACAATGCATTTGGAAAAAAACCTTGACCACAAGGGGGAAATATTAAATACAAATGAGTTTTTATGACTAAGATAGTTCAATGTGAGTCACGAAGTCATTCCAGAGGTTACACTTATGCATGGCTCAGGCAGATCTCACTAAATGCCACTGTGAACAAAGCCTAAAATAGGGGTGCTCCTGAGGGCTCTAGAGTCATCTAGACACCATAAGTAAGGAATACAATCCCTTGAAATCAGCACTACATTGGTAGGCCTTACCTTGGAATATATGACAACCTATTTCCTATGTAACAGAGTTAGATTTATTTAAAATTTCCATATACAAGATTCTTCTTCTGCTTTTATTTGAGCCCATAATTATCACTATACCCATTAAATATATGTATAAGATTTGTAAATCTTTGCTCTGTTCATATGCCGGTTGAGCCAAGAATCTCAGAAGAAGTTGCAGCTAACTAACACCTACTCTCCAGTTCCTCAGACTTGCCCAGGACAACAAATGATGATGAACAACCCCCATCCCCCAAAACAGAGAGTATCTACAACTGCAAGCAAAACAGTTTCTTCCATCTATCCATAAGATCTAAGTCCCCTCTCAATCTGAGGCAGAGTGTACGTCACCATCCCCAAATCCTCAAGGTTGTGTAATGAACAAACATAAGGAAGAAATACAACTATGGACAAAGTAAACTTATTATTATTCTAGTAATGGAAGAACTTGTAACATTTATATAAAGACAGTGGTTACCAGAGGTTCTGAGGCAAGTGGGAGGGAATAATAGGTGGAATACAGAACATTTTTAGGGAATTGGCATTAATTGTAAACTACAATTTAAACTATAGACTCACTATATGGTTAGTAACAATGCTTCAATATTTACTCATAAATTGTAACAGATTCACTGTAAAACTAAGATATCATTAATAGGGGAAGATGTGGGAGGGGGAGGGCATGAGATATATGGGAATCTCTTATACTTTTGATGTAACTTTTCTGTAATCTAAAACATCTTTAAAAATAAAGTTTATTATGTTAAAAAATTAACAGATTTTAAAGGAGAAATAAACTAATCCATAATTAGAGTTAGTAAGTTCAAAACTCTTTCAGTAATTGATGGAACAAATAGGCAATCAGTAGTGATATGGAAAACCTGAATAATAGTATCAACCAGCTTTACCTAACTAACATTTATAATGTATAGGGCTGAACAACAGCAGAATACACATTTTTCTCAACTATACATGTACCATACACCAAGAGAGACCATAATAACAGAAAGATATAGATAAGGTCCAAGTATTATGAACTAAAACACAGACTTGAAAATAAATAATTCATGGGCCAAATATGAAGTCTAAAAGGAAAATAAAAACATTCTTTAAACTAAATGAAAATGAAAATGTATCATATTGTATTTGTAGGATACAGCTATGCTGTGATTAAATTAAAATATAAGCATAAAAAGCTTGTATTAGAAAAGAAGTTCTCCAATCAATATTACAACCTTCTATTGATGAATCTAGAGAAATAAAAGCACATTACTGCCTAAGCTCATACAATAAAGGGAATCAAATAAGGGCAGAAATCTATGATATTGAAAACAGGAGAAAAGTAAAGGATGAAATGAAACCAAAGTTTGGTTCTTTGAAAAAAAAATCAAGAAAATTTGATAAACATATAATCAGTCTGACCAAAGTAAAAACAGGAAGAGGAAACACAAATAACCAATATCATTAGTTAGATATAAGACTTCATTACAGACCACATAGATATTATAATGATTATATAAATAACGTCATGCTTATAAATTCAACAAGTTAACTGAAATTTATCAATTTCTTTTTTTTAAAGGTATTTCAAATTTTTTTTTGCTTTTACATATCCCCCCCTTTCTGCTTGCTCTTGCTGTGTGTTCATTTTTGTGTTCTTCTATGTCTGTTTCTTTTGTCTCCCCCTGTTGTGGCAATGCACTGAGTTGGCCCACCACGTAGGTGGCTTGTCCCGCTCGTGGGCAGCTTTTGTTCCATTTTGCAGGCGGCTCAGCTCTGTTTTTCACAGGTGGTTTGGCTCCATTTGGGGGTGACTTGCCCTGCCCTTGGCGGCTTTTTTGCCCTG
Organism: Chaetophractus vellerosus; assembly: GCA_004027955.1. NCBI lineage: Eukaryota > Metazoa > Chordata > Mammalia > Cingulata > Chlamyphoridae > Chaetophractus > Chaetophractus vellerosus. The sequence goes on from PVKH010002452.1 coordinate 16,500, forward strand.
CCCATGGTGGCTTTGCCTTGCCCACGGAAGCTTGCCACCTCAAGGTGGTCTGCCCGCTTGGAGAGGTCCCCGGGAACCAAACCCAGGGCCACCCATGTGGTGTACTGATGCCCTATCCACTGGGCTACAGCCAGCCCCCATCAATTTCTTGATAGATGCATACTAGCAAGAGTAAATCAAGAAGAAATAGATAAGTTGGGTAGTACTATATTGATTAAAGAAATTGAATTAGTACTTTAAAGTCATTTATCAAATAAACTCTAGAGTCATAGAATTTCTCTAAGGAATTTTAACAAAAATTTAGGGAAGAAATTTCTCCAATTATGCATAATCTTTTCCAGGTAAAAAGAAGTACACTTCCCAATGTATTTTATTAGGGTAGGATTGTGCTAAAACTATTTCAAAGATGTTACAGAAAGAAACTACAAATCAGTATCCTACATGAATATTAATATTAAAATCCTCGATAAAATATTAGCAAATTGAATCCAGAAATATCTAAAAAGTATAATACATTACAACCAAGTATGGTTTATCTCAGGATTGCTAGGCTAATTCAACATTCAAAAATCAATTGATGGAATTCATTATATTAAATTTTAAGTAGGAAAAATATATAATCATGTCAATATATTTAGAAAAATAATTTTTAAATAACCAACATCTGACCATGATAAAAACCTGTCTGCATATTAAGAATAGAAGGGAACATCCTAATTTAGATAAAAAGCATCTAATAAATCCTTGAGCTAACATCATAGTTGATGGTTAGTTCTATATACATTCCCTCTAACATTGTGATTGACTCTCACTATTACTATTCAAAATTGTTTTAGAATTCTTAACCAGTGGAATAAGTCAAAAAGAATGAAATAAACACATCCTTTGTGTGGTACTTGGAATTACATATCCCAGAAAAACATGTTTTTAATCTTAATACATTCTAGTAGGTGTGAACTTATTTTAAATAGGACCTTTAGATGATGTTGTTTTTAGTTAAAAGCATGGCCAACTGAATCAAGATGGATCTTAATTCAAATACTAGAAGACTTATAGAGATGGCATAGGAAGAGGGAAAGCTACAAGTAGAAGTTGGATGTCAACAGAACCAGGAAGACCAAGGAAAAGCTGCCATGTGAATTGCCATGTGACAGAAAATTCAAGACCCAAGGATCTGGCAGAATGCCACAGTCTTCAGGGAGAAAGCAGTGCCTTATTTTGGACTTGGCTTCTCCTCAAAACTGTGAGCCAATAAGTTCCCTTTGTTTAAGGCAACCCACTTCATAGCATTTGTGATAACATCCAGGAAACTAAGACACTTTGTAAAGGAGTAAATAAAAACTGTCTTTATTTGCAGACAGCATGATTTTCTAAGTAGGAAACTGTAGAGTCTACCAAAAAAAAAAAAAAACTCTTAAAAATAGGGAGATTAGAAATTGTCTTAGTTAGTAAGGGCTTCCAAGAAAAATAGTACAATACAACAGAATTGTATTGTCTCATAGTTCTGAAGGCTAGAAATCCAAAATCACGGTTCCAGCATAGCCATGCTGCCTCTGAAACCTGTAAGGCAGACTGTGTCCTTGCCTTTTCTAGCTTCTGGTGTTTGCTGGCAGTACTTGGTTTGCCTTGGTTTGTTGATGCAGCACAATCTCTGTCTCAGTTGTAACATGGTATTCTCCTCTGTGTTACAAATTAATTACATAACAGCACTTGAAGAAGTAGGGAAAGGATGAGCTTGACTTACACAGCTTTGTAAAACAGTGTAAGATTAAAAGGGCATACCATATTTGTGGTATTATTTCCAGAAATATATAAATTCATTGAGTAGACATCAGGCATAGAGCGATATGCTACAAAATACTTGACAAGGACTTTTAAGGTGCCAATGTTAAATAAGGTAAAGATAGCTGAAGAACTATTGCTAATTAGAAGAAACTAAAAAGAAATGAAAACTAAATGCAAAGAGGGATCATGGATTTTATTTTCCAACACAAAACTTCCTTATAAGTTTAAAATTATTTCAAAATAAAAAAATATATAATTATAAAAAAGATATGCAAAATGTTATAAAACCACTTCTATTTTATTAATTCTTCCTTATAGCTAGATAACTAGAGCCACTTAATATTTTAAATGTAATGAAAGTATAAAATGTCAAGAAAATTAAATAAATATTACAGTGAATTTAAATAAAACTTACTGTATGCTGGAGTTTTGCTTCTCATTTTATTTCTACCATTCCTTACTAACTTGATTTAGTACTAAATTAATGGATAAGACCATTTTATACACTTTAATATTCAATATCTGATACACAAATCATAGCCGCTTTAATCAATCAAATGCTCCAAACCAAGAACAAACATAAATAATTTTAAGAAACTGTGGGTGAAAAGTCAAAGAATTGTGTAGACAACATAATGTCGTAAGCTTTAACAAAAAGCATATGTTATATTTGGCTGTCAGAGGGATAGAAAATTCCAGAAAGAAATATGTATCGGGTTTTATCAAAAGGCACAACTCATAAAATATATTTCAAACTAAAATTATAAAGTGGCTACATTGACATAATTGTGAGGATTGTTTTACTCTAAAAGATACATGATCTGGGGTTATTTCCTATTCCATTACTCTTATTATTCACTATGAAATGGCACCTTATTATCTAATGACATATTACAATGATTTAAACAAAAAAACCTTTATAGTTAATCAACTCTTGGGAACAGATAGAAACTGCCTATAATTGGACTCTTGACTATTAATATATCATTACTTGGCCAGAATTGACTAATGTCCAATATTTAAAAAAACAATTACATCTTAGAAAATTAATTTATTTTATCTGAGAAAAATGAAAATAGGTAGGTTCTGTGCATTATACACTGCATTGTTGAATTTTGACTAAGTATTTTCAAAATTAATATTTTATTGCATGCCAAAATAGTAAGATTGAGCTAGTTGTCATATGCAGAAAATGTTTCTAAAATAGAAAAATACTTAATTTGAAAATTCCACTTGACAAATATTTAGTAGTAAAAGAAATACCACTGTGGTGAAGTGCATAGGCAAAGTCCCTATAGTCACAGAACTACCTCTAGAGGAAACAAGACAGACAATAAAGAAAATAAATAAGAAAATCAGATGGTATATTGCAAAGTTGATCCTTCAATACTATGGAGAAAAATAAAATGGGAAAACAAACTAAGATGAGTGCAAACAATGGTGTTGCAAATTGTTCCCATACTCAGGGTGAAAGATTGGTGATTGACATTTTTTTAACTTTTTGTTTTGAAATAAATTTAGATTTACAAAAGAATTGAAAAGATAGCGTGGTGAGTTTCCATACACTCTTTAGCCAACTTCCCCTAATCTTAACATTTTACATAACCATGTTAAAGTTATGAACTCTAAGAAATTAAGATTGGCACAACTATGAACTAAACATCAGACTTTATTCACATATCACCATAATAATATACTTTTTCTGATCCTGCATCCAATCCAGGATACCACATTGCATTTAGTCATCATAACTCCTTAGTCTATTTCAATTTTTTGTTGTTTTCAATCTTTTCTTGTCTTTTATAACTTTGACCATTTTGAAAAATATTGGCCAGGTGTTTGGTAAAATCTCCCTCAGTTTAACTTATCTGCAGTTTTCTCATGATTAAGCAGGGGTTATGGATTTGGGGAAAAGTTACCACAGAGATGATGGGTCCTTCTTATGGTATACAAGATACATGATGGCAACTGACATATTACTAGTGATGGTGACCTTGATCACTTGGATAAGGTGGTATCTGCCAAGTTTCTTCAAACTAATATAGCTATTTTCCCTTTCCATGCTCTACTCATTAGAAATAAGATACTAATTCCAGCCACACACAAGGTGAGAGAAATTGCAGTCCACCTCCTAGAAAAAGGGTTATCAGGGAATTTGAGGACAAATGTAAAAACTGTCACAGTAATTAACAAATATTTTAAAGGAAATAGTTTGGGATTATGCAAGTGTTCTGTTTCTCCTTAAAAAAAAGTTTAGCAGATACTAAGAATTGAAGTAAAATAGTCAAATTTTAGGAAAACAGTATAATATATAATAAATAAATTAATAATTCAATAGCTGGATTTAGTAGTGAATTACATACACCAGACCAAAGAATTACTAAACTGGAAGACACAATAAAAATATTCTGATAGAAGAATAGAGAAGAAAAAAGGTAGAAAATATAAGAAATGGCATTAGGGATATTGTGATATATGTATTTGGAATCTCATAAAGAGAAGAGGGAGAGAGTTTGGGACAGAAACTTAATTTGAAAATTAGGAAGCTTTTATGATTAATGAAATTAATCCAGTGACAGGTTCAAGAAATCTTATGAAAAATAAGAAGAATGAAAAGCAAAATGTCATAAAAATATCTGCAGGAACAATGGCTAAAAATCAGTGACAAAAAGAACATTTTTAAAAGAGCCAGTGAGCAACTGGAGTGAAAGACACTGGTAAGACTTTATATTAGAAGGAGCAACTTACTACACAAGAGAAATGATGGAAGCCAGAAGACAATAAAATGGTGTATTTAAGTGCTGAAATAAATGGAACTCTGCTCCAGATTTCTAAACTCAGCAAAAACATCCTTCAAATATGAAAGTAAATAAAGATAAATATAAAAAATGTATATATCTGGAGGAATCTGTCACTAGCAATTCTTTGGACAGAAGGAAAATGATTTACATGTAATTAGAGGGATATCAAAGCAAGTAAAAACAAGTAAACAGAGTAAAACATAATTATGGATTCACAATGTTATTGACCCAAAAATACTAATGGCTTGTTAAATACATGAAAATTTTTAAGTAAATTGGGGAATGCTAAATGGACTTAATTTTTTCTAAATTTCCTATTCTGTTTAAGAATCAGTAAAAAATATATTATTTTCAGCACTGACAAATCAATACATGCTATGTTCTTTAGTTTAACAAGGTACATACCTGTGTAACCACCAACATGAACAAGATAGTCCATCAACCTAAACAAAAATCCACTATATTCTTTCTCAGTTAATTTTCCCTAATCTACCCATGACCATAGTCAACTAATAATGTTTTTCCTGCCACTAGGTTAGATTTTTATTTTCTAATACTTTACATAGAAGTAAGCATGCAATATATTCTCCTTTGTACAGGGTTTGTTTTCTCAGCATAATGCATTTATCATTCATCTATGTTGTGTGCATCACTATATATTTCCTTTTTATAACAAAGTAATATTACATTATATATATATATATACCACTATTTTATATATATATATATATATATATATATATATATATATATATATATATATACCACTATTTGTTAATCCATTTATCTGTTGAAAGACATTTAGATTGCTTCTAGGTTTTGGCTATCAAAATAAAACTTCTACCAACATTTGCGCACAACCCTTTGTTTAGACCTGTTTTCTTTTACCTCGTACAATTATCTAATAATACAATTGCTAGGTCACCTGGTGAATATATTTTATGGAGGCCTGCCAGACTGTTGAGTGCTATAATGGCCAGTATGGGCAAAGAACAACACATTTCTTGGCCACCATCATTCCAATTCTTGACATCTACTACCTTCAGAAATATGGAGAATTTTGGAATTTCCAGGATTAGTCTGTGTGCTTCTGGCATGTAAAGTTATGTTTCCGGCCAATCCCATTTCTTTTTTATCTTTCATTTAATTTTATTTTAAATTTCTAGTTTAATAAAATATCTAATTATTTTAAAGACTTGTGTGCTTGTTTAGTTCTGTATTATGATTTATTTCATTTCAAAGACTTGGCATAGGAGGCTGCAATACTTGTTCTGTCTCTACAAAATAAAACTTGGTTAATTTTAGTGACAAAGAAAACTATGGAACAGGTAACATAATTTAATACCCAAACCAGGACAATATATTGATGAAAGTGTTACTGCATATACTTACACAAAATGAAGTTTTAAATATTTATTTTTACCTAACAAATTGGTTTTATTATATGGGCAACTTATTTTAAAATATTTGAAATCTATTTTAACAGCGAGCACAAGTAGCAAGGGGGGAGGATATATAAATAAATAAAAATAAATCTTTAAAAAAAAAAGAAATCTATTTTAAAATAAATTTTATTTTAACAAAGAAAAGGGCGTATCTAAATGAAATATCTTTTATATTTATTTAACATAAATGAAAAGTATTTTATATTTTATATTATTAGGTGAAAATTGAATTTATAATATGGGTGCAATAGTTATTCTTGATTTTACTGTATCAAAATCAATTTTCCTATTACATGATTTTTCTTGAGAATGTATTTTTTACTATGATCATATTTTCTTATTTTTAATGAAACTACCTGAAATATTCACAAAGTTAGCTTTTATGGTTAAAAAATATCAAAATTTTCACAATTTCAATTGCATTTTCTTGGTGGAGCTCAATATTTTCTTCATTGTCCCTGTAGATATTAAGGTATATGGCAATATCAGAAAAGTGTCATTAATGAAGGATATGCTTAATCTTATATTTGAAATTTGTATATCAATGGTAATAGTTTGTTTAATATGAAAAAATAATCTGGGATGAGTGCTAAAAAGGATGTAATGGTGAAACAACATGACGGTATATGTTTATAATAATTTATGTTTTACATTTTATATTTAATTTTACATCCCTAAGTACCTATTTGTTTTTCTCTCAAACAAGAGCTTCATAAAATGTTCTTTATATCAACAATTCAATTTTTTTCTACTTACATATAATATAGCTATAACATATTTCTTACATACTGTGATTTAGTGTCACACCAAAGTATATGTTCAATCTAAAAAGCTGTTGAAAGATTTAGAAACATCAACATACAAATGCCAAATGGTTGTTCACTCCCATAAAATGTTATGTATATAATGCCAAACATTCAATATGTATTGCTTATATTTGTGAATGAGCTTGTATTTTACAAGTCCAAGAATTTCTCCCTCACTTTACTCAATATAGTTACAGAAATTTCCATATTTGATGCAATCAGTATTTTGGTAGCAATTCAATTTCACCCAAAGTTCATTTTTCATTCTTTGAAGAGACTGGAGAACACCCAAGCATAACATAAGGAAATATTCATGCACATATGCATAAGAACTCCATGGCAGAATCTTTTACCCATTTAAATTAGCATATGGAATCATTTTACACACAATAAATCTAATATAACAGCATCATCCACACAGAATGAATAGCATATAATGATTTCACAAAATCTGTTCCTCCATAAATTTGTGTGAATTCTTGGCATAATAAATTCCTTGTAGTATTAAACTATTCAGTCTTATGTAAAATACTTGTGTTATTTGCTAAGGTTTGCAGAAACAGTCCATAACTGACCATCTTGTTTCATTTTATAATTTGATGTATCAATGTTTTAAAATTTTATATTCATACCTTGTATCTAAATTCTTTGGAACCAAGTAAGAGTTATTGAAATTTCCAGTGTTAACAGATTTTTTAGGAAATTAATCTTCATGACTTTGATTATTTACAACATAAACAGTGTATGAATATTTTTAAAATTCTTCATTAGCTATAATATGTTCACAAAGACTAAGCAGTTTTCTATGAATACTTTTTACTAAATTGCATCATTTATCATGTAATTTTAAGGTGTCCTTTCTTCCTTCTGAAAGAAAACACACATTTACACACATACACTCACACACACACACACACACACATTGAAATGTGGACTTAAGTTTAAAAAGCTTACTATAATTATTGCTAAGTCACATTACCTGGATTTGGTAAAAAATGTCATTCCTAGAGTGTAGCTATCTACTTACTGAGTGCTAAACATCAAAATCATTCAAAATGTCTGTGGAAATACAATTGCACTCATTTCTTATATAATCTGCACAACCTCCCAGCATAAAAAAGTATACAACCTGAAAAAAATGAATTTATGGGTTCAATGAGCAAATAAATCTTAATATGTTATTATTCTTATCACTGAATCACTTTATGTGGCATACTACTAGGCAGCTGGCAACTTAGGGAAAGACTTTTTTATTGAACCATAGAGCTAACATTCCTGAAATCTATGTTGGGACTTCCTTTGAAAAGGCTTAAATCTCAGGAGGTAGACTACACTATTACATGAGTATTTACAGTCTGTATTCATAATAATCGAGTGTTTTATTTAGAAGAAGGCAGTAGTAAACACCAGTAAATAATGCTTAAGGATCAACAGAGAAGTGAGCATACATAATCTACTTGATTTTGCCATCTAGTAGTATTTGGTGACCACAGAAGCAGTTGCTTTGTTGAAATAATGAGTAGAGAGTTATATAAGATTATGATGAAATGGGTAAATGACAAAGAAATTACAAATATATTCAGAAATATCTGATGTAAGTAAAAAGCACATAATATAAACTAATAATAAGTGGGATCCCTTTATTCATGTTCTAGTCTGCTACACTGTCAAAATACAATATTCAAGAAATGGGTAGGCTTTTACAATGGGAGTTATTAGCTTACAAGCTTACAGTTCTGAGACCATGAAAATGTCCAAATCAAGGCATCATCAAAGTGATACTTTTACCCCAGAGTGGCTACAAGGAGTCCTGAACTCCTTTGTCACATGGGAGACACATGACAGCCTCTGCTGGTATTTCCCTTCTGTTATGGGTTTCATTGCTTTGTTTCTTGCTTCTATAGCCTTTTCTCTCAGCTTCTGTGGTTTTCTCTCTCTCTCTCTTTCCATATTCCAACTGAAGTAACCTAATCACAAGCTCCCATCTGCAATATGTTCAAACTCACAGGAATAGTTTAGCTCTTTGAACGTGATTTTCTGAGGTTCATATAGCCTCAAACCATCACATTCCATGATCTAGACCCTAAAATATATTCTCTTTCCATATGCAAAATGCATTCATTCCATTATATATTTCCAAACCCTTAAATCATTTCAATAGCAATATTAAGCACAAAGTGTCATCAAAATCAGTTACATAAGATTGTGGGAAGATAGCATCAGACCAACAGGCAGACCTCAATGCTCTCACAAAAACAATGGAGAAAGAGCCAAAAGCTGTCCAAAGAACCTACTTTGGCTGTCAGTAGACCAGGACAGTGCTACACAACTCCCAGGATGGTGAGAGAGAGAGACAAAGAAGCCAAAACAACAAATGCAAGTTACCAGGCCCCATGGATGCCAGAAAGATCTCCCTTTCCCTTCACCAAGAGATTAAGCTGAGGTAAAACACCTGGCTTACTGCAGCCCAACTGAGAGAAGAACAGGCATATTTCTCCCAGTCTTTTGTTTCAAGGCAAGTGGAAGGAGGATCCAGGTTTCTTCAGTGAATTTGCCTGGCAAAGCCTGCTTTAAATCTCCATTCTGGGTACTCAACACAGGAACACAGGAAAGCCCAGACTGAAATATCTTTGTGAAAGGTGTGCTGATGAGCACCATGTGCTGGCCAGTCTGGAACTTGCATGGAAAACAACTGTTTTCCATTCTTTCTTATCCTTATCCCTGGGAGAAAATCTGCATGCCACTACTGAGTCCCTGGCCTGATGTTGATAACTTAAGCTAGGAAATTTTAAAGGCTTAGAACAAGCGGAACCAAATATCAAAGAAGAGCTGAGAAAAAAAAAAAAAAAAAAAAAAAAAAAAAAAAAAAAAAAAAAAAAAAAAAAAAAAAAAAAAAAAAAAAAAAAAAAAACAATAAGGAAGAGAGAGAAATTGGCCAACAGATGCCTAGACATCAGCAAAAAATTACAAGCCATACTAAGAAACAGGAAGTATGGCTCAGCCGAAAGAACAAACAAAATATCTGGAAGAGATACAGGATTTAAATCAATTAATCAGTGATAATCACACAACTCTCCTAAATCAATTTAAAGAATTGAAAGCAAATGTGACTAAAGAGATAAAAAAAAATTTTTTAAAGACACTGTGTGAACATAAAGAACAATTTGAAAGTCTGCAAAGAAGTCACAGACCTTATGGAATGAAAGACAAGATGGATGAGATTAAAACTACGTTAGAGGTACATAAAAGCATATTTGAATTGCACAAATATAGAATTAGTAATTTTGAAGACAGAACATTTGAACTGGAAAAGGCCAGAGAATAGAAAGAGAAGAGCATGGAAAAAATGGAATAGAGTCTCAGGGAATTGAATGACAATGTGAAATGCACAAACATTCACATTATCGGTGTCCCAGAAGTAGAAGAGAATGAAAAAGGAACAGAAAGAATATTTGAGGAAGTAATGACTGAAAACTTCCCAACCCTTATGAAAGACATAATATCAATATCCAAGGAGGACAATTCACCCCAAACAGAATAAATACAAATAGACCTACCCTAAGACACCTACTATTTAGAATGACAAATATTGGTGATGAAAAGAGGATTCTGAAAGCAGCAAGAGAAAAGCAAAGCATCACATACAAGGGAAACTCAATTAGATTAAGTGCCAACTTCTCATTAGAAATCATGGAAGGGCCCGGCTAGATAGCTCAGTGGATAAAGAGCTCGCTGGGAAACCACATGGGAGGCCCTGGGTTCGGTTCCCGGGGACCTCTCCTAGCGGGCAGACCGCCTTGAGAATGGCAAGCC
>PVKH010002453.1:0-27130 GCA_004027955.1 Chaetophractus vellerosus
TGCCAGCCCCTGTCCCTCTTTACACCTTGGCTTGTTCAGGAACTTTCCACCTCCTCACACTACAAAACATCCACAGTTGTATGAGCCTCACTCACACACACATGCTCTGGGTTTCCTCCCAGAAGAAGTGGCTTTTCCCCCTTCCCATGACAGAGCCCTCAATGCAAGCAACTCAATGCCAATAGTCCTGAGGTTTTCCGGGGTGTCTGCCTATATCACAGACCCAGTCTCAGAATCATCATCCCAATACTTTTACAATCATAAAGCAGCAGGCAACAAACTGTCCCTGAATATGATGAGTGCCAGCATTGGATAAAGAAGTATTCAAGAAGTGATTGTGAAAGATGTCAGCAACTCAGCTAACAGGACTGAGGCTAGTCAAGAAGGATTCAACATCCAGAATTCTTTCAAATATGTATTTTTTTTCTATATTACAACCTTAAATCGATACTCAATAGTCTTTGGAAAAAGAAAGGCTGAAAGGCTGTTCATGTGTTTCAGGAAAATTATGAAGGAAATTATGTTGCAAGATCATTTCTAAACCAGAGCCAAATCAATGAAGCACATATTTTATTGGACAGATAAGGGCTGGGATGAACAGAACTTGGTACAGGAATTGCAGAAATTGTCTCTAGTACTTTGTGGTACATGACATTGTGGTCACCACTTGGAACACTGCTTTGGACATATTCCAAGATGCTTTGTCAATGAAGACCACACACCAAACTACTCAAGTAGGCAGCTTTAATAGAGGGGCAATGATACGGGCCTGGAAGCAGGACACCAGTGTTCTAGTCCTTTCTCTGAAGTTTCCTGATGTTGTTAGCTCAGGAAAGTGACCACTCTGAACCTTAGTTTCCTTATCTGTAAAATGCAAATTGTTGTCTGCTGATATTTTTGTCTCTACCCAATTCATAGAACCAATGTTAGCACTTTATACTCTGAAAGGGCTTTCCACATGTAAGGCATTCTTATTATTTGTGGCAGAGAGGAGTGGGTCTCAAGTATTACAGGAATTATTGTATATTCTGCCAACATGAAGCATGGGATGGGTATGAAGAATGCATATACCCTGTTCCCAAGAAGTCCAAGTCCAGTGTATATGTGCAAAATACAGAACACATTCATAAATGGCTAAATGAAATTACTGTGATAAGTGTTTCAAGCACAATGGGGGTAAAGAATGAAGCATTGTGGTGGTAAGAGCTGGTTTTTGAAATCAGACATCTTTAAGTTTGAAGTCAGGTCTTTCCACTCAGAAATAAGGCAGCTTTGCAACTCAGCTGACCTCTCTGAGCCTCAGTGTCCTCAAATGTAAGATAAAAATGATGTCAAATATCTTTCTTTCAGGGCCATTGTTATGAAGAGAAATATATAAAGAACCTAATAAACTACAGAATATACTGGAGACTCTTGTTCCTGATGGCCGTAGGGGTGTGTGTGAAGGAGAAAACTGCTTACACGGAGGCAATTCCATCTGGGCTGACACATGAGTCCACAACATGTGAAAGTGAAAATGGGCCCTTCTGTGAAGAAAATAAAAGGTACGTGGCAGATTTAGAGCATGCATTTGTGTGGAGTGGTGTGAGGAGAAAGGGAGCTGCTAGGAGACCTGATTATGAGACCTTGAATGCCAGTGTAAAGACTATTGACTTGATTTTCCAGACATTTGTTAAGCAATTCATCTTGTAGGAGAAAGCTGACAGTTTGGGGAATGTTGTTATAAGGTGGCTATACTAAGTGCATGTGTTTGTGTTTTGTTTTGTTTTAAAGATTTATTTTTTATTTTCTGCTTTTTGTCTCTCTAGCTCTTCTTTTCCAATTTTTTTCTTTACATCCTCTCAGAGCCTCTGCTCATCTGTAAAATGAAGTGGTTGAACTGGTCCCTGGACTGTGTCTAATTGGCTGGGTAAGAAGCACCTGCAATGCCTCTAAAAGTGTGTATTTGGACATGGTATGAACCATGCCTGCTCACATTCTGTGGGTCAAAGCAAGCCCCTTGGCCCAATCCAACATCAAGGGGATTTGGGATTGTGCTTCTTCCATGGCAGGGTCAGAAGTAGAAATATGTGATGATCAAAAAAAAAATAATTTACCCCAGTAGGGCATATTTAAAGTACTATATTAAAGAAGACTGCCTTGGAAAACATATTGGAATCTCTGGACTGGATGTATCCATAGCTTGAAATAGCCTCATGTGCTTCTAATACCCTGCTTACTCCTCCAGGGGAGGTAGTTTCCCTCTCTTCTCATTTCAAAGTGAGTATGGCAATGTAGTATTTGACTACTTAGAAAAATGTTTGTCATGTATATCTCCTGGTTTCAAACTACTTCTTAAATATGGTCCCTAAAACAGCATAGAAAAAACTAACAATACTTTAATCTGGATGCTAGGAAAAATCAGGTTTACATTCTTCTTATTTCATTTCTTTATTTTATAAACATTTAATAAATTTTCCAGTTAAAATATTGTTACTAGAAGAAAAGTATAATAAGAACAATGGACCTTAAGATGGGAGAAAAGATGACTTGATTTATCAATGTTTAATATATACAGAGCCGGATGGGAATCTTTCAGTGTGTCAGATAAACAGGCAATGCTTTCATTGCTTTTCCTGTTATGCTCAGCCAAGCACCTAGTCCCAAGCATCTGTAAATCTCTACTGTGTTAGGAGTATATTCTGTCTGATTAAGACACAAGCTTATCATAGGCAGAGGATCTCCTAGATCTATTGATCCTGAGCAGCACACTGCAATATGATTGTGCTGAGGTAGATAACCAGTGGATGTCTATTATATGCATATTATGAATGACCTAGATATTATTTGTTCAGATTGAGAAGCTATCCTGTGCCAACCCCCATCATACCTGAAAGGAGACAAACTCCAGAAATGTTATTCTTCACTACTCACCTTGTTATTGATGTCATATACTTTGGCCTAGAAGCATTTGAAACTAAGTGAAGCATAAAGAAAATGAATTATACTTGTTAATACAGTATAGACAAGTTCTAAAAGCAGTGCTTTGCACTAGAAATCACAGGTAAAGTGACACATGAGTATATTATATTTAATTAGCATGGGTTGTGAAATTATTTTCCCCAATACATTAGAAAGAGTTCCTTATATTTTCATGGTACAGTTATTCATTTAGAAGAATGCTTCATCAGACCTAAGTTGGGTGAGGATCTGTTTCATTTCTTCAGTGTCTGCTTTACCCCATAGAACTTTAAACCATAGAGGACATGTACAGATACATATTTTAACCAACTCTAGGAGGTACGTAACTGCTGTAGGAAGAGAAGTGGAAAGTTAGTAATTTGTTTAGTATGGCATATATATATTTTAATTTGTATTATAATTTGTGTTTTATGGTTTAAATTGCATAACAGAAGGTAGTCCTAATTATAGGAAACATCATTTCAAGTATAGAAGAGTAAAATATTCTCAAAATATGAAAGCCATACCTAATAATTGGCATAACTAGTCAGTGCCATTGTCTTTTTTTAAAATTTTACCAACACAGAGGGAAAATACACCTGCTTTCAAAGAAAAGTGACATCCGTAAACTATTTGGGATTTCCGGGAAGATGATGTTGGAGTAGAGTGGCAGTGCTTGACTCTCTTACAAAAACAATGGAGATAGGGCAAAATGCTTTCTGAGGGTGATGCTTTGGGCATCTGCAGACCAGAAGAGTGCTACACATTTTCCAGAGGGAGAGGGATGGAGAAACAAAGAGGCCAAAGTGAAAACTATGATTTACCAGCCCTTGTGGCTGGGAACAGCAATCATCCCCCACCTTCAAGGCAAACAGCCTAGATAAAGCCCATAGCTCACAGCAGCCAACTGAGAAGAGAAATAGACATCTTCCTCCCTGGGAGGAAGGAGGGTGCAGCAGAGGATGGAGAGTGGTTTCTCTTTGGTGAGTTTAGCAGCAGGGTCCATTTGGGCTCTGGCCAGACCAGAATCACCTGCAAGTGAAAGAGATACCTCCTTGTAATGGCTCACCAAAGACCACCATCTGCTGGAAGGCCATGAAACTGCAATAAGGAAAAAAAACTTTTTGGAGTCTCTCATATCCAGGCACTCTTGAATCTGGTCTGTGACCCATTAGTATATCCCTTTCTCTGTTTAGAAAACTTAAGTTGGGAAATCTTAAAGACTTAGAATTAGTTGAACCGAAAATCAAAGAAGAGCCAGGAAACAAAACCTTTAGGCAAGAAGGAGAAATTGACCATTAGAGTAAATTCACCAGCATAATCAGATGCCTAGACATCAGCAAAAATTACAGACCATACTAAGAAACAGGAAGACATGGCCCAGCCAAAGGATCAAATAAAAAGTTTTGATGAGGCACAGGGTTTAAGACAACTGATCAGTGATGTTCACATGAATCTCCTAAATTAATTCATGGAGTTGAAAGAAAATATGGCTGTATTAGTCAGCCACAAGGGTGCCTTTTGAAATATACCAAAAATTGGTCAGTCTTTATAAAGGGTATTTATTTAGGGTAGAAGCTTACAGTTACCAGGCCACAAAGCATAAAGTTCTTCCCTCACCAAAGTCCACGTGTTGGAGCAAGACAGCTGCCGATGTCTCCAGTGTTCAGGCTTTTGGGTTCCTCTGTCCCAGGGCTGCATTTCTCTCCGGGCTTAGCTTCTGTTTCCTCCACAAGTTCAGCTGTAGACCATGAGGATCTACACTTTTGCATCTCTCCACAAGGCCAGCTGTAGACTATCGGGTGAACGGCTTACTTGTCGTCTCCTGGAGCACTCCTCTCCAACATCAGAACAGCTTCTCAACTCTCTGCTTCTCCAATCTTTGTCTTTTGTCTAGCCTTTTATACTTGAGACCACACCCACTGAGGGGTGGGGCTCAACATCCCACTGATGTGGCAGTTAACACCCCAATCACACCCAGATTAGGAGATCAGTCTACAAGCATGATTCAATTTATATTTTTGGAATTCATGATTACATAATACTGTCAAAACATTACAATGGCTAAAGAGATAAAGAATATTAAGAAGACACTGGGTGAGCATAAAGAGCAATTTCAAAACCTGCAAACAAAAGTAACAGAGATTATCAGAATGAAACACACAATGGACAAGATTAAAAATACATTAGATTGTTTTGAAGGCAGTGGCCACCAGAGATTCTGAGGGGAAGGAGAAGGAAAATAGGTCTAACATGGGCACATTTTGGTGACATTGGAATTGTCCTTCATGATATTACAATGATGGATATATTATATATTTTGTCATAATCTACAAAATTGTGTGGTATAGGGTGCAAACTATAATGTAAACTATTGTTCATAGTTAGTAGCAATGTTTCAACATTTGTTCATCAATTGTAACAAATATACCACACTATTAAAGGATGTTGTTAATGTGGGAAAGTGTGGGAGTGGGGGGGGTGGGATATATGGGAATCCCCTATATTTTTTGTGTAACCTAAATCTTCTTTAAAAATAAATATTAAAAATTTTAAAAATTGAAAAATAAATGGAAAATGAATAAATATGAACATTTCAACAGGCTAATGATGTGACAAAATTCAACAGGTTACTGAGATGAAGAATGGAGTATAGGAGTGGTAAGGTAGAGAAGCTATATAGTACTCTTTTTTTTCTAAGATTTATTTTTATTTATTTGTATATACCACCCCCCTTGCTGCTTGTGCTTGCTGTGTTCATTTGCTTTGAGTTTTTCTGTGTTTGCTTGTCTCCCCCTGCTGCGGCATCCCGCTGAGTCAGCTCACCACGCAGCTGCTTGCCTGCTCGAGGCAGCTTGCCTTCTCCAGGAGGCCCCGGGAACCGAACCCGGGGCCTCCCATGTGGTAAACCAGAGCCCTACCAATTGAGCCACAGCTGGTTCCCTATATAGTACTCTTTATAACAGAATAAAATGCTAGTAATTATCTGAAGGAAAACTGAAAGTCAACTTTATATTTGTTTTGATAAAGGGAAATTATGTCAAAATTACAGTACATAGCACAGGGCAAGAGTAATTATTTGGCCATTTCTTTCACAATTGTACAAATGTTTGAGAGGAATTCAAGGGTTTCCTTTAATTTGTCATTTTTGTTTTAAGTTATTCTGAATATATCATTTATGCATGAAAAAGAAATATGAGAATATATTTGTTAATATTTATAACTATTGATGTTTATATTCATATTTTTACATTGAAATATTCATTTCATATTCTAGAGAAAATTGGATTTCATGCACTTTCTGTACTTGAAAAAAATACATTGGAGACATATAACAGCAGATTTGAATTGGTGGAGAACAGAATTAATGAATTGGAGGACAAAATATCTGAACTTGAAAAGACAGGAGAACAGAAAGAAAAAAGAAAGGAAAAATGGAACAAGGTTTCAGAGGATTGAATGACAATGCAGACTGCACAAACATACCCTTATTGGTGTGCCAGAAGGAGGAGAGAATGGAAAAGGGCCAGAAAAATTATTTGAGGAAATAATGACCCAAATCTTCCCAACCCTTATGAAAGATATAAATATCAAAAGCCAAGAAGAACAACACATGCCAAACAGAATAAATCTGAATAGAACTACTTAAAACATGTACTATTCAGAAGAATGTCAAATGCCAGGAATTGACAGAGGATTCTGAGAGCAGCAAGAGAAAAGCAATGTATACCCTTCAAGGGAACCTCAATTAGACTGTCAATCCTCACCAGAAACCATGGAGACAAGAAGGCAGTGGTATGATGTATTTAAAGTTCTGAAAGAGGAAAACTGCAAAGAATTCTTTATCTGGCAAAACTGTCCTTCAAAAGTGAAAGTGAGTTTAAAGTTGTCACAAATAAAAATTGAGAGAGTTTGTTTTTTACCAAAAGACCAGATTTATAAGAAATACTAAAGGGAGTTCTGCAGCCTAAAAGGATAAAGAATTCATAAATTATAAAATCATAACTAAATGCCATACATTATTAATTACTTAAAGACAAAAATTCCACACAAAGCAAGAAAGGCTTCACCCCTCAATTGTGTTGTTGGAAATTAAGGAGATGAAACTGAAGAGATGCCTTGGAGTATGGAAGCAACCTTTAGTAAATATTTGTGTTCTTTAATACATCTAATGATAAAGCTCTCCCAGAATCTCAACTGAGTTCTTTTTCTGGGCTTTTCTAGTGAAACTGTATAATAAGCTGTTCTACTAGGTGTGAAATCATTAGAGAAGCATATTGATTTTCTGTTTTTTTTTCTCTTGGCATATGCTAGACATGAAGTATGAAGGAGTGGAGCAGAATGTGTGAATGAATGCAATTTAGCAAGGTGTTATTTAATTATTGTAAATTTTACTTTCAATAAAAATTACTCTTTGTAATGTACAGGTCTATCAATTTTGACAAATGAATAAATAACCACACTTAAGATACAAAATGATTCCATAACCCTCTCCTCCCCCCAAAAAATCCCTCATGCTGGGCTTTTATAATTAACCCCTTCCCTTACCTTAAAAAATTAGAACCCCTGACTGAGTTGTTCTCAATTCCTATATTTTGGCCTTTTCTAGATTGTCATATAAATGGAATCATGCAGTGTATATCCTATTCACTTATTTCACATAGCAAAATGCCTTTGAGATACATCACTTTTTTTGATGAGTACTCTGAGGTATGGATGTACTATAGTTCTTTATCCATTTAATAGTAGAAAGATGTTTGATTTTTCTTACAGTTCTTTTTAACTATAAGAAAAACTGTTATCAGCATTTACATACAAGTTTTTGTGTGAATATAAGTTTTCATTTCTCTTGGGGAAATACCTAAGAGTGAAATTTCTGGATAATATGATGTGTGTCCCTTTGTCAACAGAAAAATAAAAAAAAACTAAGCTATAAGACAAAAAGGCATTTTGGGGGTCTTAGAATTGCAATTCAGGGAGCACTGATTCAGGTAGCAGCCCAAATTGTGTACTGGTCTTGGCATTTCCATGCAAGGTTTTTTGTTTTTTGTTTTTCCCAAAAGAAAAGAAGATAGACAAGTTGTTTGTGGGTAGTGAGTATTTGGGGTATTCCAATTATTCTTCAGGCTAGATAGTTAACTGAGGTCTTTATCTTGTGGTTTGCTTATGGTGCCTGGATACCTGTGGGGTTTTGAGGAACATTGTTGCTTTGAGGCTTTGCATACTCTGACAGTTTGTGATGTCTGGCTGAGAACTGCCTAAGAGTAACCTCCAGAATGATCTCCTGACTTCATTTTATATCTCTTAACCATAGCAAATCTATTTTGTTTTATTTCTTTTAACACTTTTTAAAAAGGAAACAAAACAAAACTGCCAAACTGTTTTCCAAAATGGATGTACAAATTTGCTTTCACATAAGCAAAGTGTACAAATTCCAACAGTCCCACTTCCCTGTCAGCACATGGTATTGTTTGTCATTCTTAGTTTTATTTTTAAATCATGTTAATGCATGTACAGCGGAGTCCCATGGTTTTGAATTTGCATTTCCTACTGACTAATGATGTTGAACATCTTTTTTGTGTTTATTTTTCATCCATATTTCTTCTTTGATGAAGCATCTTTTCAAGTCCTTTGCCCATATTTGTTTTAGGTTCTTTGTTTTCTTATTAAGTTCTGAGAGTTATTTATATACTCTGGATACTAGACTTCTTTCAGCTATGTGATTTGCAAATATTTCCCCCCCCCCCCAGTCTTTGGCATAGCTTTCATTTCCTAAATATCTCAAGCAAAATTTTCAAATTTGTTGATGTCTAATTTATCGGTGTTTTCTTTTGGTGTCATTCTTTGGTTTCATTTCTAAGAATTCTTTGTCTATCCCAAGGATGCAAAGACTGTCTCCTATATTTTCTTCTAAAAGGTTTATAAACATATTTTACATTGAGGTTATTGGTTTTTTGTTTGTTTATGGTATAAGGTACAAGGTTTGGTCAACACATATTTTTGCTTATGAAGATTCTAGTACCCTTTTTGAAAAAGAGTATTCTTTCTCCATTGAAATGCCTTGATGCCTTTGTAAAAAATCAGTTGATTACCTCCTCACCATCAAGATGAAAGAGTGAGAAGCTTCAGGACTCTGACCTACATAGAAACTTGGAACAACTAGCAAGAAATGGCAGACACATCTTTTTCAAAACTCCAAAAAATAAAGGATTGCAGTATTAGAGTGAGCACTTAAGCATAAGCAACTGATTTTTTGCTGCACCCTGGCTGGCCTGTCTCCTATCTCCTCCCTTGCATGGCACAGAGCCAACCCATGCTTCCAGTGTGGGTCCTTGGTCCTGGTTCTGGAAGGAGCAGAATAAACCTCATCCTAATACTGAGAATATGTATATCTGGTCCAATCTGTCTGGTGGCGGTATGAAGGACTGAAACAAGACACTTGTCACAGATTCACTATCCCTGAGGTTGCTCTGCATATAAAGATATAAAGGCAACTGACAGATCTCTCCTACAGCACACTGTGGGAGTGGACTCATCTCATGGCTGCCTGGGCAAGGGATTCCTGGCTTAGCACATATAGGGCAGTGCTGTGGACAGTGAGAACACTCTTTCCTAGAGAAGAGGAAATACTCATATCCATGTGAAGCTGTTTGGCAGTTTGATGTAATTATGAATTAAAAAAAATTGATATTGAATCATGCTTGTAAACTGATCTGTTAATCTGGGCATGATTAAGTTATGATTAGGGCATTGACTGGGCCACGTCAGTAGGGCATTGAGCCCCACCCCTTGGTGGGTGCTGGAATCAAATATAAAAGGCAAGGCAAAGGACAGAGGGAGCAATTTTTGAGAAGCAGTTTTGATTTTGGAGTTTTGATGTTGGAGAGAAGGCCCCAGGATAAGAGAAGTGAGCCATTTTCCTGATAGTCTACAGCTGGCCTTAAGAAATGCAAAGCCTAGAGAGCCTCACGGTCTACAGCTGACCTTGTGGAGGAAAGAGAGGCATTAAGCCCGGAGAGAAATGCAGCCCCAGGAAGAGAGGAACACAAGAATCCTGAACCCTGGTAAATGTCAGCAGCTGCCTTGTTCCAACATGTAGCAACAGATTTTGATGAGGGAAGAAAGTTATGCTTTATGCCCTGGTACCTGTGCACTTCTACCCAAATAAATACCCTTTATAAAGACCAACCAATTTTTGGTATTTTGCAAAGCCAGCCGTTTGGCTGACTAATACACCATGTAAACAGGGGAAATTTGAGGGCCATGTGTACATACCAAAGACAAGAGGAATGCACAGAAAGGATCAAGGAGGCCTTTATGATTTGGCCTTGACTATTCTCTAAATGTATCATCTGGATAAAATCTGAAGAACCTCACTCACACAGCACAATCTGCAAAGACTGGGAAAGATTTGTTTTTGTTTTTGTTTTTGTTTTTTTCTCCTGGCATTCAAAGAAAGCTCTATTATAGGACTTGCTGGACAAAAGTTTAAGGAATAGCTGTCTCAGGGTCTCCATTCCAGTGACAACACATTAAAATGCCAAAACGTCTGGGTTTCAAGAAGAGTTTATAATACATACAAAGAAACAGGAAATAATGTTCCAGACAAAGGAGATTAAAGCAATAGAAACCATCAATGAGGATCAGACCTGGGACATACTATGCAAAAACTTTTTAAAAACGGTCCTAAAAATGCTCAAAGAACTAAAGGAAAACATGGGCAAAGAATGAAAGGAAATCAAGAAAATAAATTTAAAAAGCATAAGGAGAAATTAAAAAAGAGATGGAAATTATGAAAAGGAAACCAACAGAGCTGCAGACCACAGTAACAGAAATTGAAAATTGCCTAGAGGGTTTCAACAGCAGATGGAAGAAGAAAGAATCAGAGAACTTGAAGGAAAGGGAAATTGAAATCACCCTTCCAAGGAGCAGAAAAGACAAAGAATAAAGAAAAGTGCACAGAGCCTGGGGAATCTGTAGGGCACCATCAAGGATATAAATATACATGTTCTAGGGGTGTCCCTGAGGGAGATGAAAGAAAGAAGCAGAGAGAATATGTGAAAAAATAATAACTGAAAACTTTCCAAATTTAATAAAAGACATGAATATACACATCCAGGATGCTCAATGAAGTACAATCAGGGTAAACCCAAATATACTCAGACCATGGCATACTATAATAAAACTGCTGAATGTCTATAAAAAGAGAATTCTGAAAGCCACAAGAAAGAAGCAACATGTCATGTACAAAGGGGCCTCAAAAAGAGTGTGTGACATGGTCCATCTGTCCCTTCTAGTCAAACCTATATGTGGTGCCAGAGTTTGTAGGTGTACTTCCATAGAGCGGAGTCTTCAGGCCGTCAATGTGCCAGCTGCATCCAGAAGCTCAATGAAGGTGCAACACCTACTCTACAGCTCAATGTACTTACCGAGGAAACCTAGTGGGGAGATGATGGACAATGGCTGTCCAAGGGAATGGAGAGGGTCTGCAGCTGCAGGCTTTATAATTCCATCCATCTCATCCATGGTATATAAGACTCCTCTCACTTGGAGGTGGAGAGGACATTACCATCTCAGACTCTTTGGGATTGGGGAAGAGCTGTGGACTAGAGTGGACTTACTGGTATTCTGTTATAGACATATTGTGATTCATGCAATGGAAGACATTACATTAATGTGGAGCCAGTGGCCACTTGACACTTTGGGGGCAGGGAGAGGGAAAAGCAGTTGTATTACAGGGGCTTTTTCTGGACTTGGGAATTATCCTGAGTGACATTGCAATGACAGAAATAGGCCATTTTATATCATCATATAACATGCAGAACTGTGTGGGAGAGAGTGTGGTCTACAATGTGAACTATGGTCCATGCTTAGTGGCAAAGCCCCAAGATGTATATATCTATTGAAGGTGATGTGCCACACTAATGAAGGATGTTTATGTGGGAGGTTGTGGGAGGTGGTGCATATGGGAATCCCTATCATTTTTGTGTAACATTTATGTAATCAAAGTATCTTTTTAAAAATGCTTTGTATAATTTCAATGTTTTTAAATACATTGGGAACTGAAAAAAAAATGAAAAAAAAAATGATTGTGTCAATTTCTCAACAGAAGCCATGGAGGAAAGGCAGCAGTGGAATGACATTTAAAGTACTGGAAGCAAAAAATTGACAGCCCTGAATTCTATATGTAGCAAAACTGACTTGCAAAAATGAGGGAGAGATTAAGACATTCACAGAGAAATGAAAGCTGAGGGAGTTCATCACCATAGATTGACCTTATTACAAGAGATGCTAAAAAGTGTTATATAGATTGAAAGCAAAGAGCAACAGATGATAGCTCAAAGCTGAATAAAAAAGTAAAGATATTAAGTAAGGGAAACAACATAAATACCTATAAATACCAGTCCCATTGTGTTTTTACTTTTTAACACCATTTTTGTTTCTTAAAGGCTCTAAAAGGCACATACATAAAATGTAATGATACATCAGTGGTTTGGGACTCATAATATATAAACATATAAATTGTGACAAATCTACTTAAAGTGGGAGACAGAGGGATATAGGAATATACTTTGTATCCTACTGAGGTTTAGTTGAGATCAAAGCAAATGAGATTGTTGTAGATTTAGGATGTTATTTTTAAGCCCCATGATACCTACAAAAATATATAGGATAATATGCAAGCTCATCAGAACAGAAATTAGAGTCCAGGTTACAAGTGGTAAGGGGGAGAGGAAATGGGGGTTATTGCATAATGGATGTAGGGTTTAAGTTTTGGTAGGTGAGAAAATTTTAGTAATGGAAGATGGTGATTGTAGCTATTTGATGTAATTATGAAGTCTGAAAATCGATATTGAATCATGCTTGTAAACTGATCTGTTAATCTGGGCATGATTAAGTTATGATTAGGGTTTTGACTGGGCCACCTCAGTTGAGCCCCACTTCTTGGTGAATGGGAGAATCAAATATCATTATCCATTCTGCCAATCTGTGTCTCTTGACTGCTGAGTTTAATCCGTGAACATTCAGTGTTACTACTCTCAATGAATTTCTTACATCCGCCATATTTTCTTTCTGTTTATGTATGTCCTATGTAGTTTTTGTTTCTATTTGTGTTGCTATAGTTGTTGCTATACTCTCCTACAAATCTCTCTCTCCTGTTTTTTACTTTCACCCTTTAGAGCTTCTTTTAGTATTTCTTGAAGTGCAGGTTTCTTGTTGGCATATTCCCTTAATTTCTGTTTATCTGTGAATATTTTGAACTCTCCGTCATTTATGAATGCCACATTTGCTGGATAGAGAATTCATGGTTGGAAATTTTTTTCTTTTAGTTCTTTGACTATGTCATACCACTGTCTTCTTGCTTCCATGGTTTCAGCTGAGAAGTCAGCACTTAATCTTATTGTGCTTCCTTTGTATGTGATGGTTCTCTTTTCTCTTTCTGCCTTGAGTATTTTCTCTTTGTTTTGCGCACTGGACATTTTTACAAGTATGTGCCTTGGGGTTGGCCTGTTGGGATTTATACAGTTTGGAGTGTGCTGTGCTTCCTGGATATGTACATCCATCTCCCTCAGTAGGGTTGGGAGGTTTTCAGCCATTATTTCCTTCAAAACTCCTTCTGTTCCTTTTCCCTTCTCTTCTCCTTCTGGGATGCCTATAATGCATATAGTTGTGTGTTTTGAATTATCGGTTAAATCCCAAAGTCCCTGCTGGATTTTTTCTATCTTTTTTATCTATCTTTTCTACTATCTGTTTGATTTCAGATGTACTGTCTTCCAGATCACTAATTCTTTTTATGACTGTTCAAATATGCTGTTATGTGAATCCGTCGTCCTTTTGATTTCTTGGATTGTGTTATTCATTGGCATCATATCCATTATCTTTTTATGCATGTTTACAATTTCTTCAGTATGTGTTCACAGTGTCTTCTTAATATCCTTAATCTCTTCCTTCATTTCCAGAAGTTGGTCCATGATTAGTTGTTCTTTGTTCTGCTTCTCTTCCTGATTTTTGGTTTGTTCTTTGGAGTGGACCGTGACTTCCATTTTCTCAGTATGGCTTGTAATTTTTTGTTGCCCTCTGGTCATCATTTTATCTTGATGGGTTTATCCAGTTGATTAGCTTCTCTCTCTGCTCTAGAGTTTTATTTAGCTTGTAGTTCTGTGTATGTGTTAAGATTTCTCATTGATACTTTCTTCCCCTTGTTGTATTTCCTTGCTCATTTCTATGTTTCTTTGAAGGAAGAAGGTAGGGCCAGAGCAATCATAAGGGGTAAGAAAGGACAAGGTGTAATAGTACTATTGATAAAAGTTAGAAGAGGGGCCATATCAGATTTAGTAAATTGAATATTTAACTCATGTAAGCAGTGTAGAGTGATAGGGGAAAAATTGGAGTGCCTACAATGGAATGGGGGATCAAATAGAGAAAAATATATAGAATATTTTATATGGCCAGAATGATGAGAGAGAAAACTAATAAAGAATAGACTGAAAGAATAAAGCTAATATAAAAAGAGAGAAAAAAGAGAGAACAGACTAGCCAAGATAGAAGTTAACAAGGTTGAAGCTGAGAGCAAACGAAAAATGGTGGAATGTAAGATTCACAACAGAAAGCTGAGGTTAGGAAAATGAAGGAAGGAGAGGAGATAGTGTTGGTAGACACAATCACTATACACAGAGGATGGAAAGTCATGGATAAAGAAGACCAGCAAAGAAGAAAAAATCTATCAGCACCTAATTAAAAACAAGAAAAAAAAAACACAAACCAAAAAAACCCTAAAAAACACCAACAGCAAAGAGGTAAGAGTAGAGGTAAGAAGCACACAAGCATGCAATTAAATCTTAAGGAAAAACAGCGTTCCTTTTGGGCACTTGTAGAGCCTCTCAGCTTGTGATCATTAATTATTTGACTTGCAGCCTTCTCTCTGCAGGCTATGAGGCAGAATTTAGCAAATGAAGCAAGTCAATATATTTCTCTTTAATTTTTGATGTAATAAGGCTCCTTAAAGAACTCCTCTTCTAGACCACCCTCTCCTGTGAGGGGACCCAAATAGGCTTGTGGAGTCTTATCTATTACTTCCGACTGCCTGACTCCCCTAGGGGAGCTGAGACTGTGTTACTCAGCAAGGAGCTGTAAAATGGCTCAGACCGCCCTCTGCTGACCCTTGCAGCTGTGCCACCATTAAGCAGATTCACCTCTCCCCTCAGCCCAGCACCACTTCCAGCCGGCTAATTCACTCCCATATACTTCTAGGAGGTTCTGGTGACCAAACCCACAGAAAGGAAACCCCTCTCCACCCCGTCAGACCTTCCCACTCTTGGTTTTTATTCCCCCCCTCACGGGTCTACAGGTGAGGTTTCAGACTGCCCAGGCCCCCTCCCTGAGATTGGGACCCTGCCGCCTGTGTTTCCGGCTGGGAGTAAAGAACTCATGACTTTATGCTGTACAGTCCAACTCACACTCCAGTTGACTCCAGACCAATGCAGTTAATTCCGCTGTGCCTCAGGCTCCCAGCACAGACCATGCTGTCGGGCTTCTATCCCCAGTCAGCCTTCCTCTGCTTCAGAGCCGGTGAGTGCGCACCTAAACCAACGCCATCTTACTGCTTCCTCCAATTGGTTGGTTTTTATAAAGGGTATTTATTTGGGGTAGAAGCTTACAGTTACCAGGCCACAAAGCATATGTTTCTTCCCTCTCCAAAGTCCATTGCCACATGTCGGAGCAAGACAGCTGCTGATGTTTGCCAGGGTTCAGTCTTCTTGGGTTCCTCTCTTCCTGGGGCTGCATTTCTCTCCAGGCTTAGGTCCTTTTTCCTCCACAAGGTCAGCTGTAGACCATGAGGCTCTCTAGGCTTTGTGTCTCTCCACCAGGCCAGCTGTAGATGATCAAGTGAACGGCTCACTTCTCTTCACCTGGGGCCTTCTCTCCAACATCAAAACTCCAACATCAAAACTGCTTCTCAAAAACTGCTTCTCAAATCTGCTCCCTCTGCCCTTTGCCTTGCCTTTTATATTTGGTTTATTAGCAAGGAAAAGAGAGAATGTAGAACATGCTTGAAGGGCAGTGGTAGAAAATAATTAAGTTATAACTTGCTTTTATCCTAATATTTTCTGTCTGTCATGCTTAATAAATAAGTTACAGAATGAATACATCCATGACCTGGAGCTTGGATGGTATCCAATGGATGTATGCCTAAAAGAAAACAACTTTGAAATTCTTTTATTATAAAACATGACATATGCATCTTGAAGAGTGAGAATGTGACTGAATTTTCTTCATCTCCCTCATCATATAACTCAGGGATGCTTTACATACAAAATTATCAACAAGCATTCATTGTTTTAAATGTAATGCTAAAGCCAAGTGTTAATAATTGTGTGGGTAGGGGTTAAACTAGACCAGATGTAGGATATAGAGTATAGTAATATTTTGGTGATGCTCTTTCATAGTTCATAACAAATGTTTGACAATAATGCAAGGTGTTGATGAGGGAGAGATATAAGGGAGCCTTTTATGATGAAATGAATGTTGAGTAAATTCACAAATTTTACTATACATGTATGAATGGTATACTTCAGTAAAATTTTATTTTAAAAAATAATATTTCATTGTTTCAGAATGGTGATAAAAGAATGAGACAGTGGGAATCTACTGTACCACTGAGGACAGGTATGTATCTGCCTACTAAAGTCTGATGATAGAACTTTGTTCATATCTAGTCCTTCATCAGGAAAGCCTTATATTCTCCTCTCCATCTTTATAATCCTTTCCCGTTCTTAAAGTGTATCAAGGTGTACACCTTCTAAGAGTATTTTTCTACAATCTAGATACAGCAGTTCTTCCCATCTACTATAAGACTCCCATCTGAAGCTGATAGACCAGGCACATACATATTGTGCTCCTTGATCTAGTTTTAAATTGGTTGAACAAAAAAAAAAGAGATAGTTTACCTCCAAATTTCTGATACTCATAACAATCTTTTATACTTATCAAGAGTTAATATGCTTATTTATTGGTTAAGCTGTTTGTAATTTATGAATTAGTAAAAGAAGAGAAGAAAATTTTCTTTAACTTGGGCCTCCTATGTGCCTAGCAAGGGCTTGGTATTTTTGTATCTTTCTCTCATGATTAACCCTGGAAGTATGTATCATGTTCCCTACTTCACCAATGAAAAAGTTAAGGCCAAAAAGATAAAGTAATTTGCTTTTGATTTCAAAGATAAAAGTGAAGCTATAAATTCAGCTTACCTATTTATTACTTTAAGAACCTATGTTTCTTACCAAATGTAGCAAATTATAAACCTAAATGGACTCCTAGCAAAGGGTCTGGCACAGGTTAGACAATACATATTTGTCAAATGAATGAATATATAAAAGAATGAGTATATTTTTGTAAATAGAGACAGATTCTCCAATTCTTTGATGGGGTAAGTTGTGAGATATTTTATCAGCCATTGCTGCATTAATATTATTATGTTAGCTAGGGTAAACAAAACAAAACCATACACAGACCTTTTATACTTTAGCTGGTATCAATGTCATTTTTGTGGAAAAGCCTCCTAGTGATCCTCTGCCCTAAAAGACCATGAGAGAACTCACACTGGAGAGAAACTGTAAGAATGTTATCTTTGTGGGAAAGCCTTCAGTCTCACCAATTCCCTAAAAAAATCAGAGAATTCACACTGGAGAGAAGCCATATGAATGTCATTTTTGTCAGAAAGCCTTCAGTCACTCCTCTACCCTAAAAAAACATAAGAGAACTCACACTGAAGATATACCCATCACTAATTTCTCAGTAGGAAGTATCCAGGAAAATGCACTGCAATAATCATCTTGTTAATAATAAAATATCTAATAGACTCCAAAACCTTCCATGCCCATAGGCAATGCCATTATGATGGTTGATATTTGGAAATCCTGTCCTTGACAATAATTATTAAAACATTAAGATCCAGAACATCTAAATATGGAAACTTTACAGCAAAGGATTTTTAAAAATCACTTTTTTGCTATATATTAATAAAGCATACAATCCATCCAAAGTGTATTGTCAGTGGTATTTGGCATAATCACATAGTTGTGTATTCATCACTTCAATCATTATTAGAACATTTTCATTATTTCAATAATAATAAAAACAAAAAAAGAAATAAAAATCCATCACTTCTCAATCTCTCTTATGATTCCTCTGATGAATATCACTGCTCTTTTTTGCTATTCTTGCATATTTATTTATTTTTAAGAAGTTTAATTTAATTGAGATATAGAAGCATATAGTTTACATTCTATCCCAAGTGTATAATCAGTGGGCCTTAGTATAAACAAAATATTTTGCCTTCATCACCAAGATAGTTTTAGAAAAATTTCATTACTCCATAAAGAAAAACTCCACACCCCTTTGCAGTCACCTCACAATCCCTCTTTCCTGTCAAAACCTTACATTACTAATCTAATTTCATCTTTATAAAATGATTTATATTTGCATATTAAATAAATGCAATCATACAATTTTGACTTTATTTTTGTATATGGTGTGATAGAATGCTCTACCTATTTTTTGTTACAGTTTTTAAAAATATTTTTTAAATGTATTTAGGTACATAAACATTACATGAAAATGGTAGGGGATTACCATATGTCCCACTACCTACTACTCCCACACATTCTCACAATAACAACATTGTTCATTAGTGTGGTACATTTTTAACAATTGATGAACACAGATTGGAGCATTGCCACTATATATGGATTATAGTTTACATTATAGTTTAAACTCTCCCCCATACAATTTTGTAAGTTATGACAATACATAATGGCCTGTATATGTCATTGTAACATCATTCAGGACAATTTCAATGTCCCAAAAATGCCCCCATATTACACCTATTTTTCTCTCTCCCTTCCCTCAGAACCTCGGGAGGCCACTGCTTCCACAACAATGATAAAAATTCTCCCATAGTTAGAATAACACTAAGTCTATAGTAGAATAACAGTAAGTCTACTCTAATCTATCATTCATTCCCCAATACTGAGGATTCTGGGATGGTGATGCCCACTCCAACTATAATTGAAAGGGTTTTAAGTACATCAGGCAGATGAATGGGACTATCTTGCTTTCAGTTGTAGATTCTATCTGTTCCTTGGGATGGTTATGGTCCATCATCTTTTCCTTGTTAGTTGTCCTGGGAGAGTCCAATGAACTGGTGAGTAGGTGCTGCAACTCTGTTGAGAGTCAGGGCCCAACTGGCACATGGACAGCCCAAAGATTCAAGTACCTTGGACATAAATCTATCAACTGTAATACTAACTATAGGTTCAACTAGAAGGGGCAGAAGAGCCATGTGTAGGCAAACCGTGTCTGAATCCAACTCTGTCACACTGGGAAGCATAAATTTCAAAGTAGGGCCTAGTGGCAGGGCACCAAACTCCTGAGCTCTCTTCCCTGCCCATATTGTATGGATGTCTCAAGAGCCCTCAGTAGCCCCACTATTTGAGGCAATATCTATGGTGGCAGTCAGTGGGATCCTGCTGAGACATGCATAAGTGTAACCTCTGGGATGACCTCCCAGCTCATTTTGAAGTCTCTTAGCCAGTTAAACTCATTTGCATTTACAATTTCCTCCTTTATTCAAGGTCTTTTTCCAGTTGCATTGTTAGTTGGTGCTTGATAGTAGTCCCTTGGTTACAGGTGGCTCATTCCCATTAATCATGTCCCACACTGGGGGGAAGGTAATGTTTTTATATGCTGAGATTGGCTTAGAGAGAGGCCACATTTGAGCAACAAGGAGGCTCTCAGGAGGTAACTCTTAGGCAACCTAGAATACTAGACTAACTTTCAATTTCAAAAGATAAGGGTCATAAGTAGAGTCATCAATATCATGTGCCTATCAATGGTCCATCCTATTTCACTAGTCAATGCCCCTGTACTTGGGGAATTCTTGCTGATCTATTAGAGAATGTGGCAGAGCTCCCCAGGATGGGAATTGGATATTTCTTCAGTTATTCTGTGGCTCTCCAACTACCATGACAATGCCCCATAAAATTTGAAATTCATTCATATGCTTTATAAGTATACCCCAGGTGAACATCCTCCCACGCATCCCACATCACTGACACCCTGCACCAATGATCCTCCCCTGCCATAGTTATAACACTTCTGTTATTCAAAACTTCTTCAAAAATGAAGCCAACATAACTGAATAAAATGAATAAGAAAATGATGATGAGGATAATGAAAAAATAATGATAATTTAATAAATGGAAAAAAATACAAAAAATTAAAAAGAATTTGAAATAATAAACGAAATAATAAAATAATTTAAAAATTTTTTTAAAGTACTGACTTTATTTTCCCTGATCTTTTTTCCCTTGAAAGTGTAAAGTAGAATCTGTATATATGAAATATTACTTTAACATATCCATATTTAATTATACAACAAATGGCATCACACTTTTATATCCAAGTAATAGAATTATTGACACAAAATTTTGTATAATAGACAATTTTCTTACCCAAAGATTATTGTGTCTTTTCCTTAGAATATGTCCCCCAACTTCCCTGAATCTCTCAAAGTTAAATTTCTTCCTTTTCTATATTCTGGTAGCACTTTGCACTTATCCCAATTATAGAATTCACTACCTTGCATTAGTATATTTTACATTTTGGTTGGTCTACTATTTGTGAGTCCCTTGAAGGCAGGTAATTTGTTTTTGAAACACTTCATGCAGATTATAGGAGGCATTTGGTAAATGCCTGTTGATGTGAACCAGACACTGTATTCATACTCTCCTTCCTAAGACACAAATCAATGTCTGTCGCACTCTACTTGATACCTCTCACAGCTCTTCATCTCCAACAGGTTAAACATCATGCTTTGTGACATGGCACCAAATCTTGCCCCCACCTGGCCTGTGTCCTTTCAGCTACCATCCGCTGCTTGTCATGTCCCATTTCCATGTCTCCTTTCCTTTTTCTTGCTGTTTGCATTGCCTGGCATGCCTTTCTTCTTTTGGGATGAGGTCAAGGCTCCATTTCCTCTCTCCTCATGTGTGAGACCCTCCAAAACCCCCAGCCCCTGCGGGAAGTATAGTCTTTCTCTCCTGTATTCTACCACTGTCCCTTGTACTCTTGGCTCCAATGATGTATTAATATGCTTTTTAATTTACTGGGCTGAAATATCTCTGAGGGCACAACCAGGAATTTCTCTCCTAACTCCGGAACAAAGCATAGGTGTCAGCTAATGTTTAGCAGATTGTATAAATGCATGAATGGAACCATGCTTTCTAAACTCTACATGTCACTAAGATAGCTCAGGAAAGTACCTGCCTCCACACAGGAAACCATCAGTTCTTTTGGTCAATGACAGAGGAAGACAATAGAATGAGGTGAGTTAAACCCAAAATTGAAGCCCAAATACTAATGTTCCTGAAGGTCCATTCTTGTCTGAGTGCATTAGCTGCTTCCCCATCTGCTTGTGTCTTCTCATAGATAGACTAGGCTAAAGTAAAGAGGCCAAACACTGGTCTGTTAGCTAGCACGCATAATGAGTGAAGATGTTCTATATTCAGAGATATTAAAAGTGATGAATGTGAAGAAACATGTTTGTTTAGACTCTCTCATAATCTGAGGAATTATTTTAAGAAATTAATGATGTGTATTAATTGTGAATAATGGGGAAAATAGAAGATTCAAAGAAACATTCACATCTGATTCATGTAGGAAATTGGGATATTTCCTGCAAATTTGGGAATTTTCCTTGAACAAAATATAATTAAAGTTTTGGATCTCACATTTTAGAATTACTGCTACAATTATTTTTTAATATTGTGATATAAACATCTTTTCATTATTTTCAAATACTTTAAAAATAAAAACTTAGCAGCTGGGCTCCTGAC
Source organism: Chaetophractus vellerosus (assembly GCA_004027955.1). Classification (NCBI taxonomy): domain Eukaryota; kingdom Metazoa; phylum Chordata; class Mammalia; order Cingulata; family Chlamyphoridae; genus Chaetophractus; species Chaetophractus vellerosus. The sequence goes on from PVKH010002453.1 coordinate 21,834, forward strand.
TTCAAAATTATGATGTAGAGAGCCGGAAGGAGCTTCACTCCCACACTTATGACAAAACAAAAAGAAGAACTAAAGTTGAATTCATGTTTTGTTTTGCTTTGTTTTGTTTTAAACCCTTCAGAGAGTGGAATCCACAGAACAAATGCCCAGCCTAAAACCTAAGAAACGACAATACTTGTAGGGAGAGAGAAGATGTGATTTCTGTGTGAATAGTTCCCTAGAATAACTGATAAATCAGTGAAAGGCCATCTGTATGAGTCAGCCAAAGGGATGCTGAGGCCAAGTACAAGAAATCTGTTGGCTTTTATAAAAGGAATTTATTTGGGGTACAAGTTTACAGTTACAAGCCCTAAAGAGTCCTACTCAGGGCTGTTTCTTCATCAAAGTCTGTAGCCATGTGTTGAAGCAAGATGGTGGCTGATCTCTGCCTGGTTTCTTGGGCCTTCTCAGCTGCTCTGTTTTCTTCAGCTGCAAACTATCAGGTGAATGGCTGATCTCTCTCTGGGGCTGCAGAATCAAAGTTCCCTACTCTTCTGTGTCTATGGAGCTCTCTCTTCCCATGTGTGTTCTTGAGTGAGTGTCCATTTATATCAGTCTGCCAAGAGCACTGAGACTCAACCCTGAGTCATGCCCTCCTGAAGTGTTCGAATCAATGTCCTAATCTTTTATCAAGTAAACATAAAAACTTTGAATTTAATATAACCAAAGCATATCACAGAGGAACAGACCAATTTAAAAACATAATTTTTCTCTTTTGGGGATTCATAAATAATCTCAAACTGCCACACCAAGGTATTAGCAGGACAATGTGAAACCTTGGGGGGCTAGAGAAACCAGTGTGTATGTGTTAGAGGGAAGGGTGGGGTGGGATGAGGGTGTCTTAATACTTTGCATGCTCTTTATCCATGGACTTAGCTGGATAAATAAAATGAAAGGGCTTTGAGAGAGTTCTTATTTTGACTCAGCTCTCAGGGAGGGGAACAGCTGGCAGAAAGGAGAGGTGAGAAACTCCACTAGGGTCCTTTCTCTCTATCTCCAGTAAAGAACAAAAATCTTTAATCAGTGTGGAGAGAGACATGGGGATTGGCTTGGAGAAGACCCCAAAATATTAGGCTGAGGGCATTGGTAGACACTACTAGCAGCTGGGCTCCTGAAAGGAAACTGAGGGAGAGAAGGAATTCCACTGGCAGGGTTGAGGGTTCAGCCAGGAAATGGAGTGGCCAATACAGAATTGGACTGAGAAGGTCACACCATCTAAGGCCCAGAGACAGGTCACATGCTTAATCAGAAGACTGGAAACTACCCCAATCCCCATACCTAAGAATTTTGAATGACAAGTATGAGCAGAATACTGCTGTGAGGACAGGAGAGGAATAAAGCCTCCAGAAGCCCTCTAAGAAGCCCAGCAAAGGCAAGAGCTAAAACACAGAACCAAACAGACATTGCTCTGGCAAGCCTTCCCCCACCCTAAACAAAAGTTAGCTCTACTAGAATTTAAATACACAAACTCAGCCCAACTCCTAACTAGAGTAGGGCAATCCCATCTCCCTGCACTGAAGATGTAGCAGAAGAAAAGTCATGTCTACTTCCAGGCATAAAAACTGTTAAACTCAGTCTTGTCTCTACTGTCTTACATGTCATGCCAGCTGCCAACAAACTATTCTCAGGCATAGCAAAAAAGCAAGAAAAAACAACACACTTTCAAGAGTTTGAACAATTCACATAACCAGACTCATAAATGATATAGATACTAGAACTATTTGACAATGACTTTAAATAACTATGTTTAAGATATTCAAGACTAACTGAAAAGTTTACTGACATGCAAAATTAGATGAGTATCTCAACAGAAACATTGAAACTATCAGAAAGAACCAAATGGAAATGCTAGAAATGAAAAACACCGTAACAGTTAAGAATGCCTTTGACAGGCTCATATATGGGAAGAAGAAATATTTAAGATAAAATGGCCAAAAATTTCCAGAATTAATCACAGGCATCCAAATACAGATTCAAGAAACATAGAGAACATCAATCAGGGTACATATAAAAAAAAGAAAGAAAGAAAGAAAGAAAGAAAAGAAACAAACCTCCCCACAAAACAAAATCACACATATACACACACAGGCCTGGCAGATCATATTCAAACTGGTGAAAGTTTAACAACTACACAGCATTTCATTTATCAAACACCTTATTTAACATTCCCCAATTATTGGACATTTCATTCTCTACAAATTTTCATTATTTTAATGATTTTATAAATATTTCTATGTATAAATGTTTCTTTGTTTATAAATATTTAAGTGTTAAGTGTAAGTAAATACATATTATAGCCTTGTCATGGATTTACAGTAGAATACTAGATTTTGAAATTTGCTTTGGAATGATTCTTGTACTTTGTATTTTATCAGAGTTCCAGCAAGGGATTTTTACTTCCATTATGGAATAAATTTTGAACAATTTGCTAAGAAGGAAAACAAGCACATTTTAAATATTCGCCAAACTGTAAATAACAGATAGAAGGCAGTATGGCCATAACTTCATCATGCCTTAACTTCCTCATTTAAAAAATGAGGAAAATCATAGTATCTACTTCATAATTTTGTCAGGAAGATGAAATGAGTTAATATTTACAAAACTCTTAAGACATTGGCTGGTGATAGAGTTATATAATGTAATTGTGAACTAACAGTTATAAATACAGCATGGTTCTCATGTTAGCCACCCATCTTTCCAGATTAGGAAGTTGGTAGTGCCCATTTTTAGGATACACCAGAGGGAGTTTATGCCAGCCCTGCTTCTTATCTCAGCTTTCCTAGCTGGTTTTCTTGCTTTGGTGTCTCCTTCCTGTATTATGTGCTTCTTTACATCAGGCTGACCTGGTGGCTTAATGCTTCCATATATTAATAAAGTAGTTTCATCTTTGTCTGCAGTTACTCAGCATCCATCCTTAAACTATAGAAATGCTCTATAATAACACTTGGAGCTCTAAGATTGTGTGTGTCATGCCCTGGCTTTTGCTAATATTGTTTGTTTGTTTTTGCAAAATCAGTTTGTGAGTGACTTCTGCAAAAGCCTTCCCTTGGTGGAGCTTGCCATGAGAAAGATTTTTATAGATTGCTGTGTTTTTAGGTATGGAAGAGAATTTCTGCAGGGAACATTTACTCTATTACCCAGAAACAATTTTTTCTACAGTTGTTTTCAGCTATTCCTTCAAACGTCTCCATACTACAGCATCTGGAGTTCTCTGTCTAGGATCCTGTCTTCAAGGGTAGCAGAGAAAGGCATTATGGAGATTAATCCTATTATGAACAAAGGCTTGGTGGAAGAGGAAAAGTCCCAAGAAAAGGATCATAAAATAGGTTTCATCTCCCTTGTTGATTCTAGTGGGCTGAGAGCAGTGCTGTGCTGAGAAGGCCTATGACCCTCTCTCTGGGTCCTTCTAGAATCAGTTCCATGTTCAATTAGCAATGTCTGCTCTGGGTAGGTATGTCAGGGGCATGAAGGTCCTTCTTGTCCTATATTTGTCAAAACTTCCCTAAGGGGTGAATGGAGTATAATTTTAACTTGAAATATTATACAGAAGAAAATAAATTCCTGGGTTTTCAACCAGAAAGCAAAGGACTGCCAAAAAACCTATCACAAACTTGAGAAATGGCTCTGCAGAAATAATTGGAAAGTTTATAAAATTTCCCAATGAGGAGGAACCAGAATAAGGACTAGGCAGTCATCGTGTGGGATGGAAATGGATGAACGGGCACATTTACGAGCCCATAGAGTCAACTTTATGGAAAACAAGAGCAGAAAGAGTCCCATGAGTATTCCAGTAAACCCAAGCTACTTTATTCAATAATATATATACCAATCAGTATATGCTGCCACTAAGCAGGGAAAAGAATATATATTACTATCCCCAAATACATCAGTAGTTTGTTGTAATCTTAAAGTATATAGCTTCTTTATGGTGAGACACAAATTGACACCTAAAAGAGTAAAACACAAATAAGTAAAATATAGGCAATAATTTAATTTCCATACATAAATATTAATAAGTATGTTTATCTGCATATTAATTTTAAAAGATGAAGAACTACATTAAGACACAGAATGTTTACCTCAGAATGGAGATATATAAGTTTTAGATGAGATTCAGACAACCAGATAAACTTATGTTAGTCTGTCTTCTAATTCACTTCAAATATAAGCTCCTTTACATATAAACTTGTTCAATATTATTTTATATCTCAAAAAAGTAACACGTGGGAATCTACTATCAAATCTGGCCACACATCAACAAGGACAAATTAGAGAGCTAATGCTTCTCATATATTACAATCCCTGATTAGAAACTGTTCAACTCCCTCTACTTTTTAAAAATGACATTAAAAATCATTTACACATTTAAACATCATTAAAACATTTTAACTGGGTAGCAGAACTGATTATTCAGTGGACCCAGAGTTTTCAATGGGGTGCATATAAAGGAATTTAATTAGAGAGTTTTCTTGTCTGGTAGCTTTTCATAAAATTCAAGGGCATATCATGATAGCAGAATATGTATGAGGTGCAACCCTAAGAAGACATGAGCACTGGGTACAGGTGTGTCCATATTTGGACCATGTGACCCCACCTTTCTGGAGAGAGTAAAGTATATATCCAATGCACATTTTCTCTGTCAAGGATATAAACTAAGTGACAAAAAAGACTGAATTAGATGTTGTTGAGCAATGGAGTTTTAAGATGAAGCAGAGTTAGGAGTTTAGAGTCAGTGCCATAACATCTCCAAAATATATATCAGCAATTATTTTGGAAATGAAGAACAAAAGAGCCCTGAAGGGAAGCTAAGATATAGTTTGAGTTTCTCCTGTTCTAATTTCTTTTAACCAACAAGCTATTAAAGCAAGAAAAGATTCATGAAAGAATCCACAGTCAGCCAACTTGAGGCTGCCATCAAGGGCTCTTTACCACACATATTCCATGAACAAGCCAGAGCCCATGTTCTGTTCTTGGCCTGTTTTGTTTGAAAGCCCACATTTTATTCCAATCTTTTGTTCTCATGAAGTATCTATTTACCTGTTAGATTTAAATGCATAGCTTCTCTCATCTAGAACATTTGCCTGGTGACTTTAGAAGGAGTAAGATGGCCACTGAGTCCACATGCAAGAGATTGAATCTGAAATGCCACAGCCCTGTGATTGCTTAAACAATGCCGCAGGCCACTCGAGGAGCACTGAGAGTCAGTGATCAAGAGATGGTTGTCCTGCCACCTGCTGGGAAGTTTCACAAAGCCACTG